>JANIJG010010836.1:24394-110317 GCA_024611175.1 Megaceryle torquata | reverse complement strand
TCTCTGGGACTGCAGTTCACACGACAGCACTTGAAGTACAGCAGATAAACTCAAGATGGGAAATGAACAGGGAAATCCAAACATTTCCCAGTGCAGGGTGCTGCAGATCAACAGCTTGCATGTTCAAAGACACAAGTGCATTCACAAAACTCAGAGTACCAGCGGTTAACCTCTATCAGCATGATTCCTTACATTGGTGGTGTATGGACCTACTTTGGGACCTATGTAAGAAACCCCAAGCCTCCTCCTGCAACCATAGGACTTATCAAAGAACTATCAAAGACAGTATTTCTTGGAACCTGATACAACAGGTGCAAGGCTTGTGCACTGCTGGAGTATCAGCTGGTGAAGTTCTCTAAGGGAACAATGTGATCACAGAGGACAAAAACACAAAGACAGTCAAGGCAGATTAGCCAAACCAACTCATCCCCTAAAAATAAGCTCAAGTTCCTCTCCAAATATTCACCACCAGCACCAAAAGAAAGAAAGGAAAAACAAAACTGAAAACCCACTTAGAGGCTGTGTAGTACTATCTGATAACACTAGCTGATAAAAAAAACCCCACTATCTGATAAAAAAAAAAAAAGCATGAATCTGTTCACTACAAGAGGCTTGAAATGGTTAGTAAAAGGAAGAACCTCCTGTTGTTGATTTATACTATGCTCAATAAAATAAAAAAAACCCAGACTTTTACACAATTGTCTTTTTGTGAATAAATAAAATTTAATCAAAGAGATACTTGATGCACCAAAATCTTTCAGCTCTGAGCAAGGGTTGGAGCAAGTTCACATCTGTCCCAAATACAGTATATAAACATTTCCACTGCCCAAGAGATGTCAAGTCTCTGCAGGTTTCCAATACAAAGATGAATAATACAATTTTTATTTTTATTTAAAAATCACAAAGTAGTTTGGCTCTTAAAGAAGCTTTCATTGCTGATTTCTCCCTCTACCACCCGCAGTCAAGAGACTCTTTGTTCAGTAAGATTCTGCATTTCAGTCACAAAAGGAAAAGGGTTTGAAGATATATCCTTTCTATCTCAGACAGTAACATCTGGCAAACCCATACAATCAGAGAGCCCAGTTTGGAAGCTTGAGCTGATAGCAGATGACAACGATGAAACTAATGGGGCTTCAGAGTTACAAGATAAAAAAAAAAACCAAAAACAAACCAACCAAACAAAAAGAACAATCAACAAAACCAAACAAACCCACAAAATCAACAAACCTCCTGTAAAGACCACAGGTAATGGTAAATGCATTTTTCATCACATTCCAACATCAGTAAAGACTCCCGATAACAAACACAAGTTACCCCCCTGCCCAGGCCTGGTCTCATTATTGTCCCTGTTACATCACAATCAGCTAGATTTCCCGATCCCTCTGCATCTCATTACTTCCCACGAAAGCTCTTCTCCAAGGGTATCCACCAGTCACACACTGAAAGTCAGGATTTCCTTGCTGGAGCTGGAAAACTACATCCCTTGAACCTGAACTACCATCCCATTTCAACTCCAACCTACTGAAGCAGGAATTACTTTGGTTGGGGAGGCTTCTATGGACACAATGTCGTGCACCAAGAGCAGAGCTTCTCTAGAGTTTGATTAGGGTTTTACTATTAGAGACTGCTGTACCTACAACAATATCATAGCATACCCTGCAGGATTACTTATCCTGGAGTAAAAAGTCTGATAAACGAGTGACATGAGCAACACTAAACTTGGTTTAATTTTATTTCCAATACAAAACTTTGTCTGAGTAAAATTCATGTTAAGAAAACAAATCAGTTCATTCTGCTTAAGTATACTTCAATTTGACATATATACACTAGTGACTACAATAAAGGTTTAAAACTGAATATGCCTACCTTACTTTATGACTAAGAAACACAAATTGGTAAAGACAATGACCATATTATTTCACCTTTGTTCAAGCTCATTTAATTTACCTTTTACATTTTAAGCATGTTTTCCTGGCCTGCAAAATAAAGCTTACTTCCATGATTTTCTACAGCTATCCCAGATCTACCATTATATTGCTTTTAGGTGATTAAGCATAGATGAACATATGATTTGCCCCAGACTCAACACTCCAAAGTATTTTGAATGATTCTATTTCCTGTACCTTTCATTTGATAGGTACAATATACATTAGAAGGGTGAAAGAGCTTTAGTTTATGTGCAATATAAGAAACCTCCTCTGGTAACCTGAGATTAGTTAAGAGCTAAAAAAAAACCCCACCAAACAAAACCCAAAACTATTTGTTATGGCATTTAGCTTTAGCCACAAGATGCAGATGAAATTGAGGGGCGTTAAGAACTAGGTAATTTTATTTAATCCATGAGGTAATAAAGGCATCAGTGAGAGGTTTAGAGCTTTAATTCTTATATCCACTAATTCTGAAATATGTATCACCGTTTATTACAGCAAGAGCAGTTGCACATCTGATTCTAACCACCTTCAAAAAATTATGCATTTCAATACCTTTGTGCATAACCACCCATTTTTATTCACAGCAGAATTTAGTCATAGACTCAAGAGATAAACCAAAACTCAACACCAGTAGCAGCAGTGTTTCACATTATCAATATTTTTCATGTCATTTGATAATAAAACATTTTTGCCAAGTTGAAGTTTATAAATAAGAGATCAACCACTACAAGAAATCTTTGGAAAACATTTGTAACCAGTAATTTTTCTTTTTACTGAAGTAGATACATATATGTTTCTATTTTTTCTTAGAAAAGTGTAGAATGTATTTACACTACTAAAAGTTAAAAAGCATCTGCTTTACAAGATTGATTACTTAATCATTTGAATTTTATCCAAAAGCAAAGTAATGCTTATATTCATACACTGTCAGATGGTACTATAACTGCTATCATTCCATGCTAATTCCATTTGTGTAAGTAAAGAATTTCTGCATGAAAAGATTTAAACACTTTGCAGAGGTGTTACTCTGATCAAGAATTTTTGTGTTGGGTCTTTTCTTCCCATCTTAGAAGAAATACTGAAACATATAGCAATTTATATATAGGAATGATAAATAAGGAGAAGAATAATTATCTTTGTATTTAAAAAAAAAAAAGTAAAAATTAAGCTAACTTCCACTTGGTGTACCTTTTAAAATGCTAATAAAACCTATGGTTTCCCGACTTCCCCCCCCCCCCCCATAGTAAGTCAATTTGCCATTAAACTGCAGTCTTAATGAAAGCCTGTTGAATTTTACCCTGACGAAATACAAAAAGCTGCAAGGATAAAGCAGGTCTTAAATGCCCATGTACATTGACATGTATTTTATGTACAGCTCTATCTTACATCTCTTTATGCAGCTACCCGCTGCTATATGATGGAAGGAAGGTTATTCTTTACTTCTATACCGATTGTGGGATTTTGCCATCAAAACGAATACTAAAGATAGCTTTATAACAGCTACTGCACCCACAGATGCAGTACACAATCTTGTGACTAATTTCTAATTTATTTTTTTTTTTTAATCACAGAGAATGGTGACAGATGGCACTCGGGGAAATTTAGCATTATGGGAGGGGGTGGCTATGAATAATGACAAAGAAAGATATAAAGCAACTTGCATATCAATATTTTGCCAGCTTTGTCGCTACCAAATGATAAAGAAATAATGTTTTGACTGTAACCTCCAGCAACAGCTGAGATGTTTGTTTTCCCTCTTACTTTGAAAGGAAACTTGTATTATTGTCCATTATTAAAACATACTAAAGCTGTATAAAAACCCCACAAATCAAACAAAACACAAAAACGATATACAGCTCCATTTTCATTTAGTGCAGAGTCAGCCAGCAGAGGGAGGTCACCAGCACACAGGGTCAGAGTCTCACTGAATGCAAGGGATGAACATATTCTGAGTTTCCCACTACAGTCATACCCCTGAAAGGATAGTTTTCCTGCCTTCCACTGTCAACCCAATGAGAGCCACAAGCCCACAGTTAGCATGGGACAAGGCAACCTTTCTCATCAGCACTAATTAGTCCAGCTTTAGGCTCTTGAGACATGTCACACCTGCCACTTACAAAATGATTTTCCATGATTCACTTGCTGGGCAACTACCATTTTTGTGCTTTGAATATATGAACAATGCATGGACCAAGCACCACCACTAAAAGCACGTACTGACATGAGAGCAGGCACATCTCTACCCCAGGAGGCTTACTGCAGCTCAACAGCCCAAGGATTTAAACACAAGATTGTTATTTCCGAAGTTAACTAAGCAACACCTACAAGCTGCGTAAAGTCTATAGACAAATACACCCTGCCCTGATTACCTTCTGGGTGCAGGGCTGTCTACAAGGCCACCCTTTCATAAGACTTGCACACAGTTACTTAAAAGTTTTGCATGAATTTCAGTGATGTTATTTCCACTACTACTAATCTGCAAAATATACATGCAGTTGGTTCCCAGAGTAACAGGCAGCAGATGTGTGGTGCTGAGGTACTAGTCTCGCCCATACCAGAAAGAACTAATACAGGTCTACCCAAGTAGACATGGCATACACTGCATTTCTGCTGGCTTTATACTTCTATGCTACATCTCTTGGAAAGTCTGAGTTAACTCAGGTTAATGATGTCTGATCTACTATAAGGTCTGCTGGGATAAAGTGACCACTAAATATATTGAAGTAATATTGCCTTCACTGGCTTTTAAAGCATCAGATATAAAAGGGCAAACATGCAGACTTTAGGGCCTCCTCCTGTCTGGGAAAGGTAATTATATTCTCTTCCTGGAGGATAACATACATTTCACACTATAGCCACAGTGGTGTCCATACTCCTGCCATTTCCTGTGGCTTTTTTTTATATAAGACCCCATTTAAAATTGGTTACTTGGAGCTCAATGCTGTATCTCTTCTTTCCACTGGAAGCAGAATGAGGACAGAGTACCTGCAACACTGCTCTTGCCAGCTGTGAATGCAAGTGGAGCTTGCAATCTGTAATCTTTATTTGCTCAGTTGCTAAGTAATAAGAGTTAAATTCTCTTCTCTGATGATCAGACAGGCTCCCTTGAAGTCTATTCTACAATTTCTGCTTGTATTAAACTCCAGTTGAAGTCAATAGGGATGCTGTACTCACATGGAGAGCAGGATAACTTTGAAGGTATGTGTTGCATGTTCAAAGAAAAAAAATTAACCCTTACCTTCTTAGTGTTACACTTACAATCTTCTGCTTTACCAAAGCTGTCATACATTTTTCTGTGTGTTTGAAAACAAATCTTTTTAAAAATACCTTAAAACACTGCAGGAAAATTAAAAAAAAGCAACTCTCATAGAAGAAAGTGACAATTAGATAAACAGGAAAAATATATATGCCATTACATGGTTTATTCCTTTTTTTTTCTGGATGACCTGGCAGTGGTATTGTCACAGAATTATGTTGTGCTCTGCTCTAATCCATTGAGTAGATGAGCCCAAGTTCAACTCCAGTTCACTATGCTACATACAAGCCTACTAGATATAAAATAGGGGCCATTATGCAGAAACTTGGACTCAGTGATCAACTATAACAGAGGATATAGAAATTAAAGAAGCATTATATAATCATTCCTTGAGGCATCAAAGTTGTTCTCTAACTAACAGAAAAGGACATGAAAAACCACTGGGTATTACCATCCAGAAAGATAGCTGATTTTAGTTTGTTTCCTCCTTCGTGCAAACTCATGCTCACTCTTGTTTGACTGGAAAACCAGCTGATTGCCTGTGGTCCAAATCCTGAACTGTACAGGATAAGTAGTTTAGAAATTGTCCAAAGAGATTTGACTTTATGGGCACGCCTTGAAGAAAACAACACTAATACTCCAGATTCAGACACATTAGAGCATTCTTGTATTGGCTATCGATAACATTATTGAGACAGTCTGACTGGACAGCCACTCATTACAGTCCTAAAGCAATTTCTTTGTGGTTTCATGGTGATTGATACACTTCAGTGAAAAGCTGCTTCCTCAAAGTGATTCAGAGCTTCACCCACCACCAAGGCAGTAATAATATCCTACACCCGTAACCAGGGCTTTGCCACTAAAAGTAACAGTATGAGCATTTAGCAGCTACTGGAATGGATTGGGGGGCAGTATTTTTCAGCTATGATTGGACAAAAGCACAACACATTTTGACAACACAGAAAAGCAGCAAAGTGACATTTTTTTATTGCTTCTACTGTTACTACTGTTACCTCTGAGTAATTATATAAAAATTCAAAACAACTAGCAAGCTTCAGATGGAGGGGGAGGAGAGACCAAAGATTAAAAGTCACCAATCAATCTATGTAAAGGTTGAATTAATCAGAAACTAATCCTTGGTGGATTAAAAAAAATTAAAAAAAAAAATAAAAAAGAAAGGCAAAAAAATGAGTGAAATGAATAATAAAAAGCACTATGAAAATCAATCCCTTTTCCATAAAAGCCAGCCATCTTAATTCATTTCCCATACAAATTTATTACAACTCTAATTTAAACTGCATAAGTAACCCCTTAATTTTCCAAATTAATTCCCCGTCTCATGCTTGCCTTTCCTTGGTCCTGTTGATCTTTTCATATATGAAATAAAACTCTCCTAGAGGAAAGGTGGGAAGAGGAAACACAAATACAGGTTTATAGGGATACAATCAATATACATTATTGTATTTGAAGCAGCCAGGAAGTGTTTCAAAGGAAATCACTGCTTGTCTAGAAAATGTCAGTGGCAAGAGCCCCACAATCTTTTACAAGAGCAAGTTTTCACACCTGCGAACTGAAGAACTTGGAGGAATTCAGCTCTGAGAACACTGAATATAGGACATTGATTTCTTTGACATTTTTGTTGCTCGGTCACATCAGTAAATTCTCAGCTAGAAACACTGAGCACAACTTACACCCTTGTGAATGTACAACAAACCTGTGCACACTGTGGAGCAGAAGACAACAGGCCATGCTGGGCAGCATAGTGTGACTCTGGGCAGGATGCCCAAGTTTGTGCCTTTTTGTGCATGGTCGCATCCCACACAGCCACACTGGCAGTGCTCCCACAGCCCCAAAACCAGGACACAGGCATGTGGTCTACAGTATGGTCACCCTACTACCCTCCAGCAGCTTCTCCTGCATCCTTTCCTTTTTAAAGCAGTATTTCCACCAAAATGTATCCATTCTAACACACTACCTGCTGTCCAGAAAAGGGTGGATTATAGCATCATTCTGATATCATGAGGCTATTGCCTACCAGGTGCTGTGGCACGTACTGGTGAGCCTGCTTCTCAGCTCAGGGTTAACAAACAAGACAGATCCTTAACGTACCTTCAAAATACCCACCCTTGTTACACCGGCAAAGGGTTCAGCAAATTTCACCCCTCAGTGCCTCTGCCAAGCAGAATGTCTCTCTTCAGATCAGTTTTTGTAATGGCTGATATGTGAATGTTGACCGACATTTTTTTTTCTATTTAGATATATTTCTAATATGTTTTGCACAAATAGATGGCAATATAAACTTGAGATTTTTTCCAGAGCAAGAAAAACCTCACTCTTCACACACTTGCATTTCCTCCAACTCTACAGTGTCAAGGGAGGCAGCTAGCAGCAATGCCAAAGCCTCTACCCAACACAAAACAGTGAGCACATTTTAAATAGGCTTTAAATAAAGCTTTTTACATCCCCATGGCTACATTGAAACCTTCACTGGATTATATCTCCTCAGTCAAGACTGGGCCTGATTTGAATAAAGACCTTACAAAGGGAGCAAAACACTGAGTAAGTCAAGCTCACATCTTCTGAGAACCAGGACAGTGACAGAGACAATACATGAATGAAAGGAGCATTTGCTAGAGCCTCCAAGGTTAGGGAAGAGGAGCCACATCATCATTCACTCCAGAGTTTGCTTTATCCTGTGAGGCATGATATGAGGTTGAGGTGTCCAGCAGGGTATCACCAGCTCTGAGCTTTTAGAGAGATAATATCAATTGGTCACCTCAAAAAGTTTTCCTCAGTACATTCTTTCTGGAAATGTACAATAACAAAGCAGATGTTAATATTTAAGAAATCCATTACTTAGCTTGAACTACTCTCCATTTCTATTGATCTGTTAGCAATTGTTACAGAACTATCACCAAATAAAGTCAGAGCTAAAATCAGAATAACAGAATTAGTGAATTAATAACTATATTGAATTGTCAGTGTTAAACTAAAAAAAAAAAGCATATAATTAAGTCACAAATCTAAAGCAACTAGCCATCCTTGTCTAACAGTCAAGAATTCAGAGACTGGAGGAAATATCTTTTTTAATAAAACTAAAAAAACACCAAAAAAAGCCCTAAAAGATTAGGATGTCTAAATAAGATTTTTAAGATGTCCAAATAAGATTTCCCCTGTCAGAGGGAAATTTAGGTGGTTAAGGACACAAATGTCCATTTGAGTCCTAAATATCAGTGTGAGCCATCTTGCATAGGACAAATACAAAATGTAGTTGATAATGAGGTTCAGGAAGCAAACAGCATTGTTTTTACTGCCAATTGGATCATCTCTTCTAGGTCTCACTGTTGTTATGGAGACTCAGAATTTCTTCTCCCCATTGAACTTCACCCTACACACAAAGCAAAGCTGTTAAGCTGTTCTACTTCAAACTGTCACTATGCTCAAAAGTTAGGAGAGGTAGGACTAACCAAGACAGACAAGATAATTTCCCCAGTTATTTTCAGCACAGTTTCTTAACAACCTTGCCAGCAACAATACCCTCATTCATGAAAACATGCTCTCAGCATGCCAGATGAATTTTAGCAGTCAGTGACAGTCTGAGGCATCTCCTATTGAAGATGATAAACATGGGAACAGCTGCATGTCTCAAGCATGTAAGCCACTATAGCTTTTTTTTTAAACTCTCAGGTATTTGTTTGGACAAATTCTGTCACACACACAGACTAATAAATTGCTGATATGCCAAGATTTGGGTCAGTATCTCTAACTGTATATTCAGAATGACCTAGAGAAAAATCAGCTTTCTCAAGTTTTCCAAAATCATTTTTGCTTCCTCAGAGTGAGAAGTGCCCAACAATCCAACACGAAGCTATAAACTCCCTATATACTTGCAGCAGACTTGCTGCTCAAGTGGGCAATTAACACATGGCCAGTCCCGTGATATAACTGCTCTGCAGATTGTATTCCTTGCAATTCACTGCTCATTTGCCACTCCTCTTCATGTTTAGTGTAATTGTATTTTTCTTCTTGTCCAGTACTATAGTTTGTAAGTTTTCCTTAAGTGCTGGGTTATGTATGATAAGACTCTAGCACCTTCTCAGACATGTTCTGATAGCCTTAGAAAATAGTCAAGAGACAGAGAAATTAGTCACTGAAGATTAAGACACCTATTAGACTTGGTGGCTTTTCCCTCCCAACACCTCCTAGTATATGGTCAGAGTTTTCTCCATGGAAGGACAAAAAAAACCCTGAAGTACAGTCCTGATCTGAATTACTGACTTCACTGACTGGAGAAGGACTTGAGTCTGAACTTTCTCCTTTGCCTATCACATAAATGCAGTCACCCCTCACATGCAGACTTCACACTGAAATCATTAATCCCACACAGGTTTAAGCCAAGATAATATATAACCAGTATTCTGACCCATATGAAACAGCTGCTCTGATTACACTTGACTAGCCCATTCACTGACCTACCCTGAAGTTTGGTGTCATTTATGACAAGATAATGAGAAGATAATCTAGAACTAAAATAGTTTTCATTACCAAAAAAAAAAAAATCTTCTGATAATTTTATCTGACAGTTTAAGTAAAGGGGTCTTATCCATGTTTCCATTAACTTTTTTTTTTTTTTTACAAGGGTTTGTAAAAGTAATCCACCCTTCCAGGCTGTCAAAAATGAGTCATTTCAGATGAAATAAGAATCTGTAGGACTGTAAAAAACCCACTAATATGAATTACATATATCTGCTATTAGGACTGTATCTAAACATTTTACAGTCATTGATGTGGTTTTTTCTGTTGGTTAACCTGTACTTCCTAACATAAAGCTCAAATGTTAATTAGTTGAGCTCTCAGGAAGTTAACCCTGCTCCTCCCTTGCCCCTCTACAGAAATCAGTTGCCATACTGCACAGGAGCAGGTAATGCTGTTAAAACAGAAGGACAATTTGTTTGCAATGGACAGTTTAAATTTACTGCTGTTTGAATTTATATTTCAGATAGCTCTCCCTTAAAATATTTGTGAGCTTTCAGCCAATTGCTTGTAAAATTTCTTTTCCTGCCAAAGGCTGAAACCTGAGTTGCTTAAGTTTAGTCATGCTTAGCAACTAACTATGAAGGTGTCAAAGAGTATTGAAAAAAAAACCCCCCAAACCAACTAAAAAACAAACAAACAAACCAGAAGGAAAAAAGACTTTAGTCATTTCCAGAGGCAAGTAGCTCCACACTTGGACAGTAAACTGAATTGTCACACACCTCCTCTGGCTAGCAGGACAGAGAGACAAGTTTACACCTTTAGTTTACTGAGCATCGCTTAAAGAAAATTCAACTCTGTTGTAGCTTGATATGAAAGACAAATGTTGCAAAAAGTGTGTGAAAATATATTATTCAGAAGCAGTCAGTGTTACTGATGGTGACTGCTCTGAAACTGTTCAGCCCCCTTTAGAAACCGAGAAGCAATGTGAAGTCAATACAGGCTTCCCAAGCAACATAATTATTTAGAGTCTCTTTTTAATTGAGCACAGTTGGTGATTTTACCTCACATACAATTCATTATTTTAAAGCAAGTAATTAAATGGTTTTTGTAAAGTGCAATAACCTTAAAACCAAAAACATTAGCTACTTTCTACATATCATGACCTTTTTATATCCAGATTATACATCAAAATAAAATATTGCATTGTTCTAATCGCAAAATAACCTTTCCCTCCTTATCAAAAGGGCCCCATAAAAAGTCCTTAAAGACTGCTTCACCTTGTGTGCATTACTAATGATCATTTCTTGTGAAGTGACCATAACTACCTCTAGAGAGGTATATGTAGTCCAAAGACGACATTTTTCTATCTCTACTGAAGATGTTGTCATATTATTACAATAGAAGAATTTTAACTACTATCGGTGTCCCTGCATCTATAGTGGTAATTCATCTGAAGGGAGAATCAAATAGGCAGCAGACATGTGCAAGCATGTTGTTGCTGTGTGACCCACAAGGTAAGTTAATTCTGTTAGTGGTCAATTAATTTAACCCAAAAATAAAAGCTACTTTGGTGAGCTGTTCTGTTGTTGGGTTTTTTTGCTGTTTTTTCATATCCTGGGAAAAAGCAACCCCATAAACTCAAACCAAAACCAAATTGCACCCCCTTTTCTACAGTCTGAAATAAAACATACCTGGCTACCAGGTCATCTGTCTGACAGTCTGCAATTTCATATTTGGAGCCTTTTGTGCCACCCCCTCTACCTTTTGGCTAAATAACCCACTACTTATTGATTTTGCAGCTTGCCAAGGTCTGAACTCTGCAGAGCAATCGTGAAAGGAGGGGTCAGGGACAGGATGGAAAGATTTGTCAGCCGAACATTTTGGGCTGTCAACCCTTTGTCAAGTGCTAAGACACAGTGGCTACAGAGGAAGCATGTATTCATAGTTGAAGAGCTCAACCATTTTTTAGTTTCACAGCTCATCTATTATTCTGATAAGAAAATGTCTTCCTCTGGAACCAGCAATTTGAAAAGCAATAATAAACAAATGTCTATTTTTAAAATCACTTATAAATGAATTTAGTTATGGGAAAATAAAACTACATTTTTTTTTTCCCACTGACAACTTGCAGTTGTAAATTCATGAAAATAAGGGAGTATTTTCAACTGCAGACTGCATGTCTTCTGCTACAAAAATTACAGCCATGATTCCATGCAAAGTCACGCTGGAGAAAAATTTTGTACTTGCATAGAGTTGCATCATGGCTTTGCAGAAAGCAAACAGCACATGGCAGCTGAAGATCTCTTGTGGAGTAATACATGATTAAGATATGTCAGAAAGGCAGAAGAATACAGTTTTATATTATTGCAGTAATCAAAAAAATAATGAAACTGTCTCTAATGTAACTTGCAGTTTAAAGGTTGATAATGAAGAATAATTTAAAACTTATGATACGTTCATTTATTCTGGTCTCAGCTCTATGCAGAGTGCCTTATCGCTTTAAAAAAGACCTCTTCAGTGCTAAATCACTTTATTTCTATTACATAGGGAATTACAATATTTGTACAGTTTATACACATGTAATACAATGGGATTTGCATAATGTGAAAGGCATTAGTGCTTTGATTAGCAGAAGAACCTGCACAACCTCTTAAGTATTAGTTTCTGGTTATGTTTTTAACCCAAGCATTTCCATCTCCAACATGCTAAAACTCACAGTGAACAATCAAGTTTTGTCTGGGCTACAGCAACAGAAGCTGCCACTGCCACTCTGTTAATCCCTTAAAGCCAACGTATGAGGACACAAGATGATCTTGACTCATCGGAGACACCACAGTCTGTCAGTTGTGCTGCCAAGACAGAAACTGCAAGGATGTGGTGCTTTACATGCTCCTCAATTAGCTAAGCAGGGAAGTAAATAAAAGGGTAAGTGCTTGTTTTTCCTGAACATTGCACAAAGAGCAATGTTACGTGCTTTCGTGAGAACAGATGCATCCTTTAAGTCCTAGTGTCTTAAAATCCTGAATGAATTAGTCAATGAGATAACATTTTCACCCACATGAAGAGTCCTCAGATGATATTTGTTCTATATACACCCTTATCTTGGGGAAAATGGACTTCCAGTGTCAGTACACCAGCTGACTAAGGACAACACGACAGCTGTAATTCCAGCACTCCCTTTTTAATCCCTAAAGGACACTCTGGTTGAAGGAAACACTTCAATACCATTGTGGAGCATTTGAGCTCACCAATTCTGTCAGGCAACTTAGGTCTTTACACTTATACTGGAGGAGTAAAATATACAGTTACATTTCAAAAGAAAAACACTGAAGTTTCACTGACTAGTGCTCACATTTGGTGCACAGGAAGGGGCTTAATTATGCAAAACATTCTGCTCATCATCTCAAAGACTTTGCAGAGCTTGAACCCTGATAATTCACAGTGCCGCTATTTAGAATGACTTAAAACTCCTTTAACATGGATTCACAGGGAGAGGTAGTGTGCTCTTTTATGCATGGATATAGCTGTAAAAAATAAAGTACACTGTCTTCTAAGAATACAAACCCCACTTTATAGTACCAAATACAGATCCTTCTTTCCAGATCAGCATTTGAAAAGCTAGAAGCAATTAAAAAAACAAGTAGTAGTACTCAGACTTCCCAAAACAGAGTAAAGGCTTCAGTTCCTGCTTTTTACTCGATGTCCTGTTAATTCATCACAGCTTGGAAGAATCTGTTACTTATCCTCCCAGTTTAAGAAAAAACAAAAATCAGTTTTTCATTACAGAACAAATTTTTCAGGAAGAGAGCGTTGCCAGGTTTCGGCATATCCATTAGTAAAAGGGTTTTGGTGCTATAATTTGTATCAGAAGGAAAGAAAATAGCTTCTAATACCTGTAAGCTAGTAAAATGGGTTTGCTATACCCATGTTCAGATTGGTTTGTTGCAGTGCAACAAACAGAAGAATTCTGCATCCTGCCAGACTTATCTCACTCTCTACGTAATTTTACTTAAAAAAAAAAAATTTTGAGATCAGTATAAAACCCTGGTGTGCACCTACAGGCACAGTACTATAAGACTAGAAGCATTTGTGCAGATCCATCAAAGATCACCCCTCCCAGTCCTGTTTCTGACCCCAGCAGACCAGGAGGAACAGGCAGGGACCCTCTACAGAACACTTCCCAAGCAAGGCATTCAAGACTGCCATCGCACCAAGCAGCCAAGGATATTACAGAATATTTAGGACAAAGCCAATTGCTTACCTACCTTCCTACAAGCTCTTTGGTGTATAAATCACTAACATCTATAAGTGAAGAAGAAAACGTGCATCTCTGTGGCAAAGATAAAGGAATTTATCTTATACGGCTTATTGCATTTCAAAATCTATTACAATATTTAACTAATATTATGATTGGCTCTCTATGAAACTATTATTAGGTTAACATTATGACTTCACTTGGTCAATTCAATGAAATTACATATTGATGCCTTGTTTTTCTACAGCAACTTACCCTGCTGTGTTTATTTTGCTCAGCAACTGGATTTCGACTTTTAAATAAGTGTACAAGTTGGAAAGAATGAATTCCATTAAGCAATCTTTTATAAATAAACAAAAGAAACTACAAAAAAAAATGTACTTCTCTTCAGATTCTCTGAAGTTGAGCAAGCTCTTCAAAAGGCAGACAGAAAATAGTATTATCTCAGTGAAACTTAATTCCAAAAATGGAAAGGGGGAAAGGAATGTAGAGTTTAAATCTCACTTGCCCCAGTGCAGTAAGACAACATTAATACTTGTTTTCCTGGTCCAGACATCAAGTAGTCACAACAGAACTACAATTTACTGCAACAAATTTATGCTTAAAAAAAGAAAAGTCAGGTGGTCCTCATTCCAGTGAAGGGATACATGGTTTCTAATACGGATACATTGCACAGTACCTGCATTCTCCTGACAGCATATCTTTGTTAACACTGTGAGTAGCCATTAAGCGATAGGTTTCGTTTTCTTCTGGAAATATTAATTAAGGCTCTTCTAGAAAGAAGAAAATCTTTAGGTAACGTGTTTTTGTCATAAAAAGGCAATTTCTTAATCCTCTACATAGTCTGAACTGGTGGTTTTATTTAAAACCTTCTTAATGGTTGTATTAGGACAATTAAAGAGTCCATAAATCAGATCATGTGTTTTTCCTTCAAAATTTCATTATCTTTGTAGGACCAGAGCCTGCCACTTGCATTTACACCAAGTACGTAACTTGCATAATGAGCAGTTTTATTGATATCAATAGTCTCATTTGCTTGACAGGGTAAGAAAATTAGTATATGACATGGCAGATTTTATTTTTTAGGACTATAAATTTAATTTTAATGCCTTATACAAGAAAACCATCTCAGAAACACCAGCCCCCTCCTTCCAAAACAAAAGGCATCACTTTGCAAGCACTGTTGCCTAATACTTAAGACAAAGTATCAACAGATCTTTTTAGTCGCATTAAAATACCACTGCACTCACTTCTTCATTGTATTAGAAGGCGGTCGTTTAGCTTGTCATCCTGTCTACTGATCATATTCCTTTCTCTTTCCAAGAAAAAGATAAGTAACAATAAAATACAGTTACATGGGGAGGTTACAGAACATATTGCAAATGTTATTGCCTAAAGAATGAAAAAGAGGGCTGGGGAAAAAAAATACATCCCACTCAGACTCATAATTCAACTTCACTTGACTCATACTTGTAAAGATTCATCATTATGTTTCTGCACCTTTAATTGATTTTTTTTTCTTTTAATATCCATCTAAGTTTAAGTTTCTTCACTGTTTGCCGCTTTATAGCGGCTATCTGCTACAGTAACACCAGGAAGGAGGGAAGGAGTGCATCCTGAGCTCTCCTCTTAACTACCACCAAGGCTATTTCTCTAGCACTGCCCTTCAGTGCACAAGTCCATTCAGAAATTAAAAAAACTGAAGGTGCAGCTGAATGTACAGTCAGGCATAATTTAGTAAGATTTTTCTCCATAAAATTACCACTGAAATCAGATGTTTATTAAAATGTATTTTATAGTTATGAACAACATTTAAGGATATTAAATACACTTAAAGATTTAATCGTGATGATTTACACTGTATAAATGGTCTATTTTTATGTACTAAACAAAAGAGGAAGGGTTACATTATACGCAGCGCTGTATTCAGCCTGAGGTAAGCACCTCTGGGACAGTGACAGTTCATACTGTGCCTGAGCTGAACAGCCTGTCAGTTTCCCAGTCTGCTGGGCATAACCTGCCACCGACATGCAAACATATATGAATAGGTAAGATTCTCTTTTCCAAGATAATTACAACTCACAGAAACCACCAAGCAATCTCCTCTGCTCCTAACATTAATGAGGAAACAAATGCACAAGAGAAAAAAAAATACAGACACATTTGGCCCAAATCTGCCCAGAGCTCCAACAATCCCATGAGGACACACCAAAGATAGATAAATTGTGGCTTCTGAAAGAAAAATGACTCTGATGTTCAACTTGTTGACAGCACAGAACAGCAAATGGTTAATTTGTCACCCAAAAATTCCCCTGGGTATGAGAAATGCTCAGAATTCTGAATAAATCAATCCTTTCTTAGAAACACCTCAAAACTTTTAGAAAGCTAGTAAGAAAAAAAAAGAAAACAAATGTCAACAACTATTAGTAATTTTATTGCTGAAGTCTATTAGAGAGAACTCAAAAAGAAACATGCTGCTTTATCCCTAAATCAGAATCCCACAGGCACACAGAGTAAATACCTCGACTCTAAGAGAAGGAGCTCCCCTCTTCCAGCTGGCCAAGGACAAGGCGCTTGGGGATTCACAGCTCTGGATCCACATAATGCCCATTTTTCCAGGGTCTAGCCCACAGTTGCAGGTGAGTTACCATTTCCAGCGCTGCTGTCAACAGCCATGCTGTCTCGATGTAGAGGTTATTTAAACAGAAAGCTAGTCTGCTAAAGGCCAGAAACATGCAAGGTGTAAAGGGTTCCAGCTTTGTCAGAGCTGATTTTCCATGTGGAGGCAGGCTGAGTTACAGAAACCAGCTCAGGTGACAGTGTAGTTCAAGTGCCAATTAAGATAGGATATAAAAAAATGTATTAGTTATTAAGAAGCTATCCAGACATGGCAAATAGATATTTGCTTGTAAAAACAGGTCATGGTTTTAAAGGAAGTCTTACAATTTTCAGGGTGGAGGAAAACAAGAACTGAAAGTTATAATTATGGGAAACTTAGGTTTCAAAGCAAATAGAGCTGAAATATGAAAGATACATATCCTGAGGTCAACTGCCATATAACATTATTATAAAAGATGAGAACTGAATTTAGACATAAAACAGAGTTAAGAAGAGAGCCTTGTCTCAGGCCTAGCTGTTACCTAGCATCTTCTGCAACATATTTTTATATTACCTTTTGCAGAATGGGACATTAGTTACAAATTCTCTTACTTGGTACATACTTAATATATACATACTTAATTATAAGTTTGTAATGTAACCTAAAATGCCATTATTTCTGAGAAAAATGTTTTAACAGTTCTAATAAATACATAGATAAGTTAAGACTTTGTGTATAAAAATATAATTTGAAGAGACTGAATTTTCTGAGAATTTTTTCTACTGGATTTCCTTTCTCCTCAGTACCAAGCCCTATTATTTCAAGGTGGGCACATCTGTTATTAGTTTAATGCTCAGAAAAGTTCACAGTAGCAATATGCCTAAATGAATGCTTTCATTTGGAAGTAGCTCTGTCTGAGTTTAAGGCAAGTCCTTGGTGATCACCATTTATTTTTGTATCTTTCATTAATGGGTCTCTGGTTGCAGAGATATCCTTGTCTGGACATAGTGACTCACTGGAAACATCACTACAGACAGGTAGAGGCCTCAGGCAGAGATCAAGGCTGTGTTATCTTCCACAATTCATCATCATACACTAAAGGATCACTATTCTTACAAGAAACATTAAAAAATATCTCCAAGAACTAAAGGACACAAAGGTAGATGAAATGAGGAAAGAAGAGGCTGAGAAGAAAGGCAAAGTAGCAGTAACATGATTTCTCACTTCAACTGAAGTCATCTGCAAAATTGAAGTTGACAACTGTTTCAGACTTTTTGACTAATTTATTTAGTTGCCGAGTCGACACAACCATTCCCTTTCCCTCCCACTTGTTTTGAGGGCCAGAAGTAAGGATGTGGTATTTTCTCCTTTCCTAATTACTTTGACATCTTTTTTCCTTCTTTTCCTTCCAGGGGTATTAAGACCCAGTAAAATGTCAGAGTTCCCCCCTAAACAGAGTTTCTCTCCACCAGGAACTCTTCTGCCTCTATTTTCCTCAGAACCCTGAATTCACTTTTCTAAAGAGATGTTTTTATGGTAGTTTTAAACCAATCTAAGACCAAACTGCTGGGAGAAAACACATATTATCCCTTCCTCACCCCTGCCTTGGCAGCTCATCTTTGCCGAATCAAACTGACCCAACTCAACCCATACCGGGTGAAAGTTGCTGCCAGTGCTAAAGGGGTGGGAGAGCCTTTAGAGGCAAATTTGTAATTATCCCCTTATCACAGCATTGGCTTATATTGTTTTATACATGGAAATATATCTTGCTCCTTTCTCTTCCTTGGTCCTTAATATCATGGTTTCTAGCCACCTCCTAAACAATCTCATGGCGATAGCCTTCACATCTTCCCTTGTTCCTCACAATAGTTTCGTTCACTGTCAGTTTTGTTCTGTCCACGACCTCTCTGCTCGTTGTTCTTTAGTTCTTGCAGTACTGTTGTCTCTCAAAGTCTTAGAGCAACCAGAGTAGGTGGCAAAACATCATTAATGAATGGGTAATTAGGGAGATGATTAGTTTATGATTGATGCGATACTGCAAGGGAGCTGGAGAAAGGAAGTGAACAGAAATTTACAGCATTGGCAGCACAGCAAGCTCAGAAAGTGGCTTTAGCAGCAGAATTGACAATGGATATAATCAAGAACAACTCTGCAGATGTTGGGAGCAATCAGAAGGATGATTAAGCAATGGAGATGTGAAACAGTATGGACGTGAAGGAGCGTCCAGGTTTTAGGAATATTGTGCAGAAGAGCGCTGTTGGGGCAAGGACATACAGTGCTGCAGAGACAACGCAAAAGGCACAGAGCAAAGGGCTATTTTTCTCCACAGTACAAGACATAGAGAGGGAAATTGCATGGAAGAAGGGACAAGAAAAGCCCCAGTTTACTCATACTGTCATTGAGCTGACAGGAACATAGGAATTGATTTTAGTCTTCATCTAACAAGTATCTGGGACAGCCTGCTATAACAAGTTCTAAACTGGTTTTGCCAAAGGGAAGTCTCTCCTCCTGCTCCAATCCTTCCTGAGTGCCTTTGTTAAGGAGAAGAACTGCCGCTCTGCCTGGGGTAACAAACCTGCATTCACTAGCTAAAACTCATACTGTATTATCCTGCTCCCTGTCTGTGCAATCCCCTTCATCCCAAGTGGAGTCTTGCGGGAGGAATACAGCAGCCACCAAACCTATTTTTGGCTCAGTCAAGCACAGCTCCCAGAATTATTACCACATGGGGTTACCATTTCCTATCCCACAAGCTTCCGGAACAACATATTTCAAGTCAAAACATTGTTTCACTAAAATCAAATAATTTCCTTCAGAATGCAGATTTTTATACTTGTCATATGACAGAACACAAAGTTGAAAGTCAGTTTGATACATTACAGCAAAAAGCTCCATTTCAGGAAAGTGAAGTAAAAATGCTTTCCATAGCAGTTTTAAAAAAACCTTCCTCCTCCTCCCCCATTATTTCTACTTTTCTTTCCAAAACGTCCCCTAATACAAAAATCTCCTCTTGGTTCTGACACTTCCCCTCCAAAAACTTTTACAAGCCTGTCCCTAACTTTGGGAACTATTGATACAATAAAACTGCAGAACCCTTGCCTTTTTTTCCATTACAGGTGTTCTGCTTTTGCAGACACAATACTTGTTTATGAGTGTAAAAAATACTCAATTTTGTCAACTAATATTTTTTAGTAATGACCAGGTATAAAATAAATATGTAGAATAATTACCTCTGAATCCTGATCACTTTCCTGTGAAAAAGGCAAGTTTTCTACTCAGCAAAAAATTTGATAGTCTGCACTTAAAATATCAGACTCTACATCTGTCAGCTTGCAAGGGGAGTGAAGCTGCTGATAATCTCTGCTAACAAGAGCACAGTCACTTCAGTCAGAAGGTCTACCAATTTTGTGGTCAAAACCTTGATGTGTGGAATGGTACAAGGAATGGTTCAACTTAATCGCAGAACACTTAATCAACAATGAATTAGTCACAGTTCTAAGTCAGACATGGTTTACAGTTTTCTCTTTTTTTATGATGAGTACTTTAGGCAGCTATATTAATTGTGTTAGATTCTCCATCACCTCTGGTTTTTAAATTAAGAGACAGTTTAGTTCAAACTAGTATTTACCTGCTGATGTTTTATACTTGATAATAATGGATCCTCCTGGCCTTATACATTATTAATCATATTGTTGGAGTTGCTTTTTGCTATCAGGTCTTGTCACTATTGCTTCTAAGAAAAGATAGCTTCTGTTTTCCACTAGCTGACACAATATGCCAAGTTTATCTCTGTGTATTCCCACTGAAAACTAAGATTTACAGCTAGCACAAATTGAGACATTGTAGTCTATAATACTGCATCTCATGGCAGCTCTGAATAACTAGGTTTTGTCAGTTCAGTAAGCTAAAATTTATCTCACAGTTGACAATTTCAGTGAAAACTCTATTCTAGTATGTCCCATATATGTTAGTGGACCATCATGACACATCTTTAACTTATACATTGTAAGATTAATGACACTAATATAAAATTGACATCACTGACAAATATGAACTGAAAAGGCCATCTCTACCACCTTGGCTGAGAATTATAAGGGATCCTCAAAAAAAGAAATGTTAGAAGATACAATAAATCAACAGTCACCAGCAGGAGGAAATTCAAATGTAAGCCACTTCAGTAAAGCAAAAAGTCATTCTGCATTCAGATCTTTGCACTGCAGTTAATAATAACTGAGGGCCAAGATTATGGGATCAGAGAAGAGTCTTTTGATGCGAGATCCAGGGAAAATGGGCAAAATAATGGGAGGGAACAGACTCGCCAATTGAGGACACCCACTGTCTGTTTCCACCTCTAGTGTAAGATTTTAATTAGCATTGAAACACATTAGATTTAACCTTATATTTCACCTAGACAATCTATAACATGAATCATCTCATGTTATCTAGCAATTCTTTAATAAAAATAAAGTAGTCTAAGTATGAAGTCATGACTTGGTTTGTGCATTCACATATTTAGAGCAATATAGTCCTAATCCTTCTCTAAATTGCTAAAAGTATAGAAGGGACAAAATCATTAGCTTGAAATATGTCTATAGTTAGACATTTCTTTAGGTCAAAAGATGAGATCTACCACTAAAGCATCTCAAATCATTCCATTCTAATAGTCTTTTTACTTGTTTAACCATCACAGATTTAAAGTTTCCAAATGTAGTTGCCCATACTGCTGTCTGCTGAGCCCAATTATTTTTCCTTCAGAAGTTTGACAAAACAGCTCCACTGCTTCATGAGTAAGAAGTCACGGAGAACCACCAGTGTACTTTGTCTCTTTTCTCGACACCAGAGCAGTACAAAGAAGAAAAATGAAGGACAGGGGAAGACATTAGTCAAGCACAGAAAAACAAGAAATATTGAGGAAAGGTGTCCAGAAGAACTTGGTAGAGAAATAAGTCTGGAGAGAGTGACAGGCACCATGGAACAATACAGATGTTTCGGCAAAGGACGTGGGAGAAAGCCATAGAAAAACTGCACAAGTAGGTACTGGGAGCTGAAGGAACAGGAGCAGATATAAGCAATAAGGAAATTACAATGGCAGAAGCAGAAATCCTACAGAAGCCAACTGTAAATTAAACCAGGAGCTCCAATTTGCATCACTCCTTTCTCACAAAGCCAAAACCACATTTCATCTTTTTGTGGTACCTGATTCTCATCATAGGATTAGGGTGACTCCATTAGCTCAAATTGTACAGGTTGGCACAGAAAACCATGACACTGACTTCCTTCTAGAAGTGACTCCCTCACGTGTAGAATTTCTTTTAAAGTTTCAGAAGCTCTATCCAAGAGCATACCTGTGTAGCGTGTTTTAATTAGTCAACAGCAGGCAGGATAACATTGCTTGGGCGGTTGCTACCTTGCTTTTAATCATACAATTACCTCTGACTGACCTCCACACCAGGCAGAGGCAAGCCATAGCTCCAAAGCTGGGTTGATGCCCAGGCACAGCACCACACTGACAGTGTTGCTGCTATAACAGGTTTTATTGGGTCCCAGCTTGTTATCCAGGTCCTGCATGAACCCACAAGGAGCAGACCCCTGAGCACCAAACCACCTCTAATGTCCTTCCACAGTCCTTTACACCTGAACAGTTCTTCATGTTTTCCATGCACCAGATACACCTACACACACTGAATAACAATACCTACAGATTGATTTGCAGAAGTGACAAGTACTCACGGACTCGCCTTATAATTAAAAAAAGGTTTTTCCTAACATATGAAGCACTTAAAAATAAGATCATGTCCAAACTGAGCCCTCAGCTAAGTTTACAGTACTAACCCTGTACCTCATAACCCCTTGAAGTGTGTACAGTAGCTATATCTAATGACATACATTTTCTTTCCCAGATACAGTCTCCCATAATAGATTAAATTTAAGGATGAATTAATTAACACTTGTCATAATGCCACAATTGACGACAGTGCCATACAGAAGTCTAGGCATACATTAACATAGGTTTTTTATTGAACGTTTGGAATAACAAGTAGTTAATAATGCATGTGACCACACACTGAAAGAGGAGGAAAAAAAAAAAAAACCCAAAACACCCACAACCGTTCACAGCAAGTATTGAATAAGGCAGAAATAAGGAGAGGAGAAGAAAGAAAAGAAGAAAAAAAAATGGAAGAAAGGAATGATGACACCATATACTAGGATGACAAGTTAGGGCTTCATAATCCTCTTGAATTCTGAAATTTGACATTTTTTCTGTATTTCACTTCCTAAGAGGGGTTAGCAACTTGCTTTTAAGATGCAGCATGGCATTTAACACATTTTGTAAAACTGCTACATAGCAAACGATACCTAGAAAACAGAAAATCTTTTAGCATGGGTGCTATCCTGTATTTCACCTCAGTAGGGAGAATATGTCCTGTGAGAACTGGCAGTTTCAACATTTTTCATGAGGACCATTATACCAGAAATACTGTTTTCCTATTATTAAGAACACTGTAGGATTTCAAATTGATAAACTTTAGGACAGAGAAAATAAAATCTGCCTTAAAAACACCGATAGCAATGAAATTACAACACAAGAACAAGGCTGTAAATGTAAGGTATGCATTTGAAGCATCATTACACGTGTGTCCCTAAAACTAAAATCTTGGCCAAACCTATCACTTGAATCTACCCTCAATATCCTTCTAATTTCAACAAGCGCTCCTTCAAAACATTTAAATGCTACGTACTATTGTCCCGAGACTTACTCTACAAGAAGAGAGGAAGCAACAAATACCCACAGCATAGTAAGTTCATAAAAAGTTTCATACTGTCAGAAAATCCCTTTCCAGTATCCCTCAAATATCTCAAATTATGAAATTGTTTATTTCAGCTGCAAGCAGGGAGCATGCTAAGATGCATTTATAATAGAATGGGAAAAGGCATACAGGGAGTAATAGTTAAGTGCAATTAAATTTAATTCCAATAATAAATTATGCACCATTGTAAACCCAGAGCTTTATATAGAGATCACTGATGACAGTAGGTTAGAATGCATTTGTGTTTTATGTATATTACAGCAAGGAAGATATAACAGTTCTAGGACATTTTATCTATTGAAGTTAAGGGTAAAATTGAGCAACCCGTGCAAACAACAGCTCTTGATGTTTCACTTATTAGAACTCAGGAGCTGCTATTTTTGTTTTGCAAGACACTGCTTGAGACTGGAGCACATGAGAGCATATGTTGCTTACCTTCTAAGCTATAACATTTTAGCCCAGATGTGTTTGAGTACACACATAGCAAAGAAGAAAGGATTTGCTGCAATCATCTCTGGGTTTATACATGTATGGATAGCAGAGATACATACCAAAACACCTCTGAAAAAAGGTTTCTAGAAATCAGTGAGGAGGCTAAATCATTGACTGGGGAGCAGAGAACAAGTGCCATTGAGGACAGTGGCCATTTTCATGTCTTCAAAACTTCAGCCCAAGAGCTGAAGATGTACAGCAGAGGCAAGTTGGAGAAAGGTCGCATTAGACGTGGAAGACACTATTGCAGAGAAAATGGGATTTCTAGGGCTGGCTCCTGAACTTAGAACCTGTTACTCAGCACAGTGATTTTTAAACCATGAGGAAGCAGTGGAAGAAATTTTGACACTGAAGTTACCAGGTTTAGGCAGTTGTTCCTGTGACCTGTATTATGCAGATTTTGAAACAGAGATACTATTTTTGTTAATGAGTAACTGTCTAAAGAAATAAAACTCTAAACAAAGTTATCTGACATGAAACACAGCTGTTAAGCAATCCAGCACTACTAACAGCACTTACTGACTTGCATCCACAGTGATTTGTAATAGTTTGACTTTAGAAAGGACTTTTAAGGAAACCTTTGAGAAGGGACGGGCTAAAATGTTGATTAAAAAATCCAAGGCAGCATTAAATAACTCAACAGCTACTTTCTACATACTTCCACTGTGCAATATAATCCTGACTTATATGTGTTCCCATGGGTTGCCTCTAAATATATATATTCTGAAATTTATAAATATGCTATGAAATATATTATTTTCAATGTTAAGAATTAGAAGCTGCCAGCAATTGTGTGTCCTGGGTCTGACAGCTTCTTTAGAGATCAGCAAGATCCCAGTCTAGACACTCACCCCTTCAATCTTCCTGTTGGAGAAGGGGCCTGCAAAACAGGTTTCTTTCTATTTTAATTAACCCTTCATACTATAATTTAGTATAGGAAAACCTAGAAGTATTTAGGATCTTGGGATTTACAGCCTGAAAGTTACTTCCCTATTGTAAGCCTTAGATAACAGGACAGAAAGAGCATTTGAGGCTACATATGCAGACATAGCTTTAACAAAGGTTTATTTAATGCCCAGAGCAGTGAGATAGCTCATCCATCAATAGAGCTGAGAAGGTGTGGGCAAGAACATATGTTCCATCATCTCGAATAGATGATCAACGTGCCTTTTGCTTTCCCACCATGCTGCCAGCAGTCATGTTTTTTCAGGCAGAGTGTGGCTCAAAGCTCTCAAGGAAGCAATTTTATCCACTCTCTTCCCTGAAAGGGCCAGTGCCTTAAAGGCATAATTAAGTCCTAAGTACATAATATTTAGTGACATTTAGTGAAGCATGTCATCTCTGGCAAACTGCCATTGTACAAGAAACAGGAAACAGCCAAATGTATTTGCATTGTTTTCAGCTGGTTTGTAATTTTTTGTAATTGTATTGTCAGCAAACGCAGAAGAAAGTATTAGATGAAATATGCTGGTTAACAGACTGAACTAATTATGTTGATGCAGTGAAAAGAGCGAATACATTTCACAGGAAGCACTGTATGGTGAAAAAATAATCTCTTTAAAACTACACGAAATGCTTTCTGCTACCAACACTTGTACTGTTTGCAGTTCTCATGAGTACAGAGTATTATTTTACTTTTAATAGAGACAGATGGTGGTAACTTAAGCTGATGAACGAAATTCAACTACCCTAGTCCAGCTAGATATACTGGATATTAAGAGATTGTCAGGTTTCTATTTCACCTGTTATGGTCAAATACTGACAGTAGTATGAGATTCAAAGCTAGCTTGACTTCCTCTGCGCTTATTTATTTATTTATTTTTATACTCTGCAGTAAAACAGTATAATGCAGAAGAGATGGAACTAACTTTTCAAGAGTGTGTTTGTTCGCTTAATTACAGAGATAGCATTTTCACCTCAGAATTAAGAGTTGTCAGACATCACTAGCATGGAAAATAACAAGCAAAGAGGATCCTATAGCACAAGTAGTAACCACAATTCTTCTACCTGTGCAAAACTGAACATCATAAATATTTTCCACAGGAGCATTTCTGTTGAGTTTTTTAAATGTTTGAAAAAGTTATTTTCCTTTAAGTGAGCTTTATCTTTGATATCTGGTCTAAAAATGATTAATTTACCAAGGTCACCACATTTTTAATATCTGTCATTTTTCCCCCTCCACATCCCAGAAAAGTAATTTTAATAGTGTTTGGCACTTGGAGTCACACTTTCATTTTTGTTTGATTGTGACTAAAAAACAGAAGAAACTAAGAGAAGTGATCCAGCTGTTAAAATACACTTAATTCTTCAGCACACTTTCAACGGGGCTCAGAAAAAAAAAACCTATTTGACATTGCATTACATGGTGCAGGCAGCCACAAATTTGCAGTAAGAACAAATTTCAGCACTAACTATGCAGTTATTGACATTCACCCCATCAAAGAAACAAAATTATTTCTTGTCAGCAGTTAACTACCTGCCACAGCTCACACTTTGAATACAGAGTACATGCACAAAATTGCTGCCCATCTGGAGTTAGAAATCAATGAGGAACCATCAAGATAAATATATGTATGTTGCCATATCAAGAAAGGATGCAGGAGCTGAAGCTCTAAAACGAGCATTTAGATGACATCTTGGTGTTTTATTTAGCTTTACAGGTACTTACAGATCATCCTTATATTTGCATAAGTTGGGGCTTCCCTGTGGCCTCGCACAGCAGCCCACACTGCTACCACTCTGTCAATGTAAGGATGACTAACGTCATCCAAGGTCTACATGTAATGCTGCAGCCAACCTCACAGTGTGCTTTCATATCCCTTTTCATAACCTTTTTTGTGGAAAATGTACTCAGAAGTTACTATCTCCATTTCAAGAAAGTGTGGAAAGGGTGAAAAAGCACCCCAGTGATGATAGCAAGGAGTCCGAGTGATTTTCCAGACAGCTTAAGTGCTAAAGAGCACAAAACCACTGTAAATAGAAATTAGTCCAAATACTAGAATTTTATGTGTTCCTTGAACTGTCCCTACCACTACAGAATGTTACTGGGATACAGGGACAGTTTCATGGCTCACTAGTCTGCATGTTACCAACCTGCTACAAGCTCTTATTTCAGTGCAGTATTAATGCACCTGTGAGCATCATGAAATATGGAAATTGTTAGTTCATTACTTGAGTGCTGTTCAAAACAGCATTTGGGAGTGTCTGAAAAACCTCAAGGGCTGTGGATGTACAAAACCTCATGATTTACAAGTATGACAAAACACTATTAAAAATATCAGTTTAGCAGTGACTAATACCATGTAACAGCTTTTTGTAACTAGTAACTATATATTTTTAACCTCAGCAAGTTTGGTTTTAGATATGAGTGAAATGATACAGCACAAGTACAAAGTATAAAGCCTTCTGAGAGAGTATGGTTTGTCCCTTTTGCATAATGAGCAGTGTTTGAATTCCAGTAGCCTGTTGTACGCAAAGCACTGTCACTTTGTAAAATGGCAAAGCTATAAAAATCACAGGAAAAAGAAAAGTAGAACCACTTTGTGCCTAAAATAAATATCTATCTTGCTCAATTAAAGACCAACACAAACCAGCAAACATAATATTGAAATAAAGCACTTACTTAGAGCACATAAATGAATGGAAAACAGATGCTGGAAGAGGTTTTAAGCAGCAGGCTCAAACCTAATTTTTAAAAAAGTATTGGATAAAAGTATGTATCTTTTTGCAGTTTCAATGGTCAGGCATCTAACCTGGATCGAGTATGGGGTGGAAAGCTCCTGATGACTGGCCTTTCAGCCTGCTCTCCAGCACAGCCTGCAAAAGTGAACTGAAAGAAAGTGAAAGAAAACTGAACACCTCAGTTTGACTATTTCTGTTAGACAGACATCTGTCTCATTCTGGAAAAAGATCAAAGTCTCAAATCTCATTTACAATCATAACCATGTTTATCACTTCTCTGCTTAGCAATCACAAGTCATAAGAAGTATTTTTTAATTATACTGTGAGGAAGCACATGGTCTTGATTCTCTGTGCTCCAGCTGGACGTCAGGCAGAAAACCCAAGGAACCCCAGTCAATCCCATCCAACAGTGAAAAATCTTTTCTAATCCTTCAAAGCAGTATGTAGTGCTCTAAGGCATTGCAGAAAAAGCTTCCGAGTGCCAGCATCTACTGGAAGGGAATGAACAACTCAAAAGGAACAGATGGGAAAAACTGGGGCATGAAAGACAGTCCTCCTTCAGCTAAGGGCCTAAAGTCCGGTAACAGGTAACTCCAGTAATGCTCCTCTACTGCTCTGCTACTGGGAGCACAGCTCTCCCCTTCTCAATCTAACCAGCTGTCATCACAGCTCCTATGACACAATGTGAAAGCACACTATAAGTTGCTGAGCTGCTGTGCTCAGAGAAGAAAGTGGTAGATATACAATTAAAATGAAAATTTACAGCTGATTCACTGGCTGTGCCCCATGAAAATTGATGCTTGTCCAAACAAACTGCTGGAGCCTTCCACCAGTATTCCCCTTTGGTTTGGCATGTGGCTGTGTGAGAGAGGCATGTAGCTTCGTCTCAGAACTGACCCAACTGGATGATGTTAACTCCAATCTGTAAAGATTTTCAGTGAAGATTTTGAGTTTCTTGCTATCTCCATTTACTTTCTGAGATTTGGAGCCCTACTATAGAGATATCATTTCCTCATTTCCTCACTTTAGAGATTCATTTATATAGATGCTGCACTAAAGAGATTCTATTTCATACACTATTTAGACAGCAAGTTTTCTGGGGACAGCAACTGACCCTTATTCCATATTTCTGTAGTAACAGCAGCACAACAGGCCTCACACTTGCTGAATCATGGAGACATTACTGTTTTATCATCATCGTGAAATTAACCTCAACAGAAGTTTTGCTAAAAAACTCAGTTTAAAAAGTAAAAAAAAAAAAATTGGACATATAAATTCATGCTTTTCACATAGAACTTCCAAATCCAGTTGGCAATTTTTTCATTCATTACGCCTTTGTTCTATCTAGGGTAGAGGAGATGCTGCTAAATTGCTTATCAGAATTACTGCATGCCAGTAAATTAGACACAGTGAATGCTGTGGTTGTGTTTAATTCCCATTTAATAGCTTTGGAAGATACCACTTGGTATTAATTTCCTTCTCTTGTTTTATGTATTTTGTCATAGCTGGTATTTTGTCATAGTCTGTAGTACTCAACTTCACTCTTCAACACAAATGAAAGAGTTATTGTGATGCTGAAAACATTTTAATATTTTAACAGTTCAGGATATATTTGCACTTTTCCTTACAACTTTGCTTGCAGCACTACACAGTCATCACTGCAGTATTTATTATTTCCAGTGACTCAAAGTGCTGGAATTACTAAGCCTCATTCTAACATTCTGCTTTTGTACCTTGTACTTTCCTCCTTCCTGAACTCAAAAGGTCAGCTGTGCATATTATATTGCAAGACTTCTGGTATTTCCTTTCTTTGAAGGTGTAGGTTAAAGCAAAAACTTAAGCCACAATGATAGCTCAAGTACAGAACTTTTCATTTTCTTTCCCTTAGTTGACATGGCTTGCAAAACTGGAAGAAGCACAGTCGACACCATTAAAATAAACAGGTCAAAATCTTTAAAATCAAGAAACAGGCAGGCCAGTTTGCAGCTGCCACAAACTAAAACCTTCCATAGTATTTTGCTAACAGCAGTGTTCCTTTGCTACACAAAATCTTTAATCTTCACCTAACATTCAGCCACAGTGCAAGCAATAATATAATTTCTCTGCTATTGGTTTGAGTCTGAATGGCATTATATACCTGCATTACAGTGTAACAGTATTAGTCCTTTGTATTTTAGTTATGAGGGCAACAAAGCAGTGGGGAAGTGAATTTTCAGAAGATTAGTATGTGCATACAAACACTAAGACATGATTTTTAAACAGTTTCCATCACCTTCAGTGCCCCTTCCCAAATCAATACTTTGATTATGGAATGATCTCCAGCTTTACAGGGCTCATACTCCATCACTAGTTAGATGACTAATAAAATACTTGTTCTAGTTTTAGCCAAGCTTCCAGGGAAACCCGAAATTCCAGTGTAAGCCATGCTTTGAGTTCAGTGACAGTTCACCAAAAACTGTCCTGTAAAAACACTATTTGTAAGTCAACTTGTCATGTTCTCTCCCCATGCCTAAGCAGCTGTTCATGCCCAGGCAGCTTTCTTCTGCACCACACACAACTGCAAATTCTCCACTAAGCTGCCTTACATACTTACGATGCTCCTGCACCTGGTGGGACAATCAGAGCTAAGTCAGTTAAGAAATACACATAAAAAGAGAGGTGAACACTTACTCTCCTTGAATAAATGCTTTGCAGATTCACTCAAGTCTCCTGCCTCGTTCTGTAAGACACAGTTGTGATATCTACCTGTGACCACTTGAAGCCAAGAGACACAAGTCATAGTTACCCCTGAAGGGGACAAAAGAGGATCAGCAGCAGGGTAGATGTCTGAGGGGGAAGGTCAGACTCGCTTGCAGCTCAAAGTGAGTGAATTTCAGCAAAGATTGCATTTAGGCCCAGCACTAACTGACCGAAGGGCAATCCTCTGAGAGCCAGTAGATTCATCCCATTGCTTTTTAAATCAAGTGTGTTGTCCGAACCCTTTGCTCATATCTGACCCAGAAAAATGTGGCTCATTTTCAAAATTTTAGAGTATATGTTCCTAATTTTAGTATGTCCTATCAAGGCTACATTCTTGGGCTTCCCCCCAATTCAGTGTCAAAACTAATTAACATTCGTTGACAGCCAATCTGTTATATTTGTTTCCAGATACGCCTACCTCAATCAATGACTGTTGGCTTCTGCATCACTTTTTTGCATTTTGATATGTTCCATTGCACCTGAAAAGTGATTACTTAGTTGTGAAGATTATTATTTAATATTATAGCTAGGAGGAACAGAGGTACGTGGTCTCAGATTAATAAGTACCCTGACTTTTACAGTTTGCAATTCATGTTAAACATTGTTTTGTCATCTTCTCTAGTAAGGTCCTGAACCCTGGAAGGATGATAAAATTACTCTGAGAATTTGGTAATGCCACTGGCATATCTTGATTCTTTCCTCATGCCATTCAGTGGCCTACTTAAGATTTTAATCTTTTTCATTGTAGTATTTTGCTTGAGGATTTTCTATTTTGCTTGTGCAGTTGTTTGTTTTTTTCTTCACTGAAATGAATTTTAATATCTCAGTGTTATAATCCTCATATTTAAAGGACATAGACAAATATCCAAGGAAATTGGAAACATCTCCAGAAGATTCTGTTATAATCAGTAATTTTCTCTCTTCTTCCATATACCTTTGAACCCAAGGGCTTCAACTATACAACCCTTTTTCATCATTCTTCATTTTCAGAGACCTTTCATTGTCTACTCATCATCTGGTACCATTGGATAACTTAAGAGGCTTTTTTAAAACATTACATTTGTCACTCAGAAGATACACAGACATGCATTATGTCACCTCTACAAGCAGCCACCCATACAGAAACACCACCACCAGCAGCCTGAGGCACAGCCACTGCTTTTCTTGTGCTTCTGACCATTGCATTCCTGGCTGTGCTACACATCCTAGAAGGAAACGAGAATTTTGCCAGATATATTTTCTTTCTTTTCCTTGTTTAAATACCGTGATAATCATTTATCATCATGCAGCGGCTAGATTATCATATGCATCTAGAAGTTTCTGCAGACTATGAGCACACCTCTAATGTGTTTAGCTGCCTCTGACAGCTTTGTGTGTGAAGTGTTTCAATGCTGCTGTTAAACAATGTTCTTTTCCTCAAAGCAAGCTAAAATTCTGGTATGCAGGGTGAAGCCTTGGATGCAAGTGCTTCAGGCTAAATAAACGAGCTCTAACCTTGGGGAAAACAAACTACTAGACTGAGCAGAAGTGAAATTCAGGCTTTGACTTACATGCAGTGCATTATGTCCTTTACTGGCTCATGTAAATAGCTGCCTGAGGAATTGGTAAACTGTGAAATAACACCTCGACTTTGTCAGTTTTCTGAACTAGACTTCCAATGTGGCTTTTTCTGAGCAAAAATATTGTAGGTTGGTGATTTAAAGCCTCATTATTAGACATTCAGGAGGAAATCTGTCTATGATGGAAAATTTTGCACTCAATACTTGTTTATCTCAAGTGCCTTTGCTGGCTAACCAGTTGTCTGGGCTATTTCAGAGCATACTGTTCTTTTTATTGCCTCGCTATTCAGTTGCACCACCACAACCATTCAAGTACAGGCAAACAAGAATACATAAGGCATACTATCAGGTTGTCACACACACACATCTGGTTCACCTAACATGTAATTGGCAACAGATAAAAGATCCACATATTCAGTAGAAACACTGCAACTCTATGCTTTCCAATGCTTAAAAGACTTAATTACTCCTTAGAGATGTTAGCACAGATGCAACACCATAGTCTTTCATTGCTGTTGCTTTCTTGCACACATCCTGCAACTGACTACCACCTTCTCATCCTCTTATTTTATCCCATTTATTTTGAGATAAGAGTAATGGTCTTTCAGACCTTTACTAGATGGCATTTCATACCCTGTTGTGATTGATGCCTAGAGCTTGGCATGAGAAAGACTTAACCAGTTAGTTTTCTAAACAATTTGAATCATTATGTGTTTTGCCCCTGCACCATCTTAGAAGTCAAATGAACTAGAATCCAGTATTTTGTTTTACACCCATAGGAAAACTACAAGAAAAGCAAAGAATTATTTGAAGTAGACATCAAGCCAAGGAGTTTTCAATCCAGAAGTCAGTTTTCAGCACTAGTGAGAACAGCAGACTGGAAAGATACCATGTGGTAGAGTATTAAGTCAGACACCAGCTACCAACACAACAATAACCATTTCTTGGGAAAAAAAGGTTATGTATATTCATATTCTGTCCATCCAGATGACAGATCCTGTTTAGCTTTCAAAGTTCCACACAATGAAGCTATTTTTAAATTATAAGCCACTGATCGTTACTTGATTACTCATTACCATGGAAGTGAATTAGGAAAACAACAATAAGCATTTAATAAAACAAAATAGATTAGCAATTAAATGCACAATTGTTCTATTGACTTGTTTTCAGCAGGCTTTCTCAAGACTTTTTTTAAAAAAAAAGCTGTATAACATTGCTGTTTATAGTATTCAATTTGCCTTTTAGAATCAGGATATTTAATTTTTTAATTATATAGAAGGATCCTGAAATTTATCATTAACACTAAAAAAATATAACAGTCAAATGGATTGAATACACAGCTTTGTATTTATGTTTGAATACTTACAATTGGGAAGAGTACTGCTCAACGTATTCACAAGTAACTATAATATGTACTTATGAGAGAAGCAAGTACCATCAAGCCCTCACAAGGATTCCACAAATTGACTAACTCTGTAAAACATGCAATTCTTGTGAAATGCTTATTTTTAATGGAAATTAAAGAAAAATGCAGAATATTAAGTGATCCTGTAATATGCTTCTCATCTCTTATTAAAAACATTAAACCTTTGAGGATGTTCAAGGCTTATATTTTTACTGTGCAGAGTGAGCCCACATATGCCTTTATTATCCCATAAATTCATCATATAAAGCCTTTAAAGATTGAAAACAGGTGTTCAAATCTGAAATAATTATATACAGCAGTATCAGATACATTTCACTCATACATTCACTCATACATAAAGCATCTTAAAAATATTATTTCATAATCCCTGTGTTATACTAGCAGGTATTTTCCACACTTGTCTGTGTTCTGTGCTTGTAAGTGTCATTTAACTAATTTTTTACTTAAAAATTAGGTGGGAATCCTTGTTTTATTAGTTGTATTTTTCTACATATTGGTTCACTTAGTTGCATAATTGTGTTTGTAAAACTATGGTTTAAACCTAAGTGTACCAAGTCACTAAAGCATGGACTGAATACATTCCACTGTCATTGCTTAATTACTTTATCAAACCTGATAAATATTGGAGGGCAGATAGCAGCCTGAACTCCCTCCTGCACTTTTCACCTGTCAAATTTTTCTTATGCCACTGTCACAGGCTGTAGCAGTAAACCATGGATAACATCACTAAACACACCAGCTCTTATAGGAATCTCCCTACTTTTTAGCTGCCTTTACCCATTTATTACTGTTATGCAGGGAAGGAAACTACAAGTGTCTATCTTAACAACCATGATAAATAAAATATTCGAAGGCAGTGATTAAAAAAAAAAAAAATCTTGGCTTAAGCCTTGGTCCCACTGGAGACAGAAGTAAGACTTTCACTTACTGCAAGGTCAGGTTCTTACTCCATTATCTTTTTTTCCCCCCCTCTATAGAAGAGCAGATGTCAATAGCAGGTTTGGATGATTCACAGAACATGCCACAGTAGGGACTTGAGTAGAATGACAGTGCAATATCTGCCTCAAGTAAACACAAAGGAAAGGGAAGTCATCTGAGGAAGAAGCATTTTTTTTCCACAAGATCAGCAGAAGGTCTCTGCACAGATAGGAAAGGGTCAGTACATGGTTTTTCTTGTCAGGAAGGAGAAATTGTAAAGTATACTACACTGCTTACTGTACTATTTGCCTAACAAGCCATAGGAAATGCTGAACTGAGGCAGCTAATTAGCCACCCATCACACAACGCTTTCTCCTGTGCAGTCACAGGCAACAGCTAGCACACACATTTAGCAGACTAGCCTTGCTGAGGACCTGCCAGCATCCTTCCCGTGTCCTGGGACCAATGCTGAGTCCATCTCCACTGTGGGGCTGGTCCTCTTTTTCTCAAGGTTAGCCAGCCTTGTATGCACATTCATAAGCAAAGCCCCTCCTTCAGGTTTCTGTCTCCTGTTCGTGTAGAACTCACTTAGCAGAAGGCATATAACACTATATTTAAATGCTCTTGGCTCAGTTTAGCTGTTGATGTAAAGAACACATGAAACACCATCTTGTATATCAGGTAGTACCATACAACCAGATCCCTCCTAAACTTCTAATACAAACTGCCTTTAGTATACTCATCTCTGTGGCTGAAGTATAAGAAAAAGCTTTTCTTACCCCCACCCCCACCAGATTTTTGTTGTTTTTTTTCTCAAGTAATGGCAAAGAAACACTGAGTACTACATGCCCCTGAAATCACCTTCACCACTTTTGAATGAGTAGTGAACAAGCAGGTTTAAAAAGTAAGCCTTGCTGGACAGACCTAAACACCATTTTGGTAAGATTTTACTATATCTTAAAATGCCAAACAGAAAAAATAATTTCCTTTTTATTTGAAATTATCACATTTTATAAACACTGAAAAGAGGTGATTCAGTCAACAGTAGAAATGTTATATTCCTTTTTATCTATTCAACTTTTTGTCTTTTGTCCTATGACAGATGAGAAAATTAATACCTTTTAGAGAGTAGATGTTTAAGAGTGATCTTATCTTTTACCTTTGGTCACAGCACATGAGAATACACTGACTTTTTTTTTTTTTTAGCTGCAAAGGATTTCTTGCTACAAGAAAATGGCCACTACTATTCATATGAGGAATTATTATCAAAGAAATAGCACAATGATTATAAAGTATGAATATGCGGGCTGGGTCTATCAACATTTACCTTTGCTCTTAAATTTATCTTCACTAATAATAAAATTATCTATATTGATTTATAATAACGACAACCTTCCCCACAGGATGAGAATGGGAATGGTTGGTTTCCTTCCCTTCGTTCTGTCAGCGCAAAAGAAACCCTCTTTTTTTCCATTGGGCTATTTACCAATTATGAACAATTAATCATTAGATTTTATACTATGGGATTTTGAAATATTAAGAATGGGGAAAACTGACTGTAACATTTAATTGTTTGGATATATGTTTCTGCACTTGCCAATGTCCTCTGTAGTTGCTTGTTCTGAATTGGATGCAATTCAAAGAGACAGAAACAACAGCAAATAATGCCAGGCTCAGGTCAAGTCCAATTTCTTTTTAAAGACGTTAGATAATCATATTTTATTCCAAACCAAAAATATGTTTAAGCTGGAACAGAACCAGAAGGACAGTCTGGGAGAGCTATTTCAGAGTTTAAGAACCCTATTCATCAATAATTGATGAAGAAACACTTAAAAAGGGGATTTTTGGCACCATATGAGGAGCAATGAACATTCATTGAAAAAGTTTACATTATGATGACATTAATCAACATGAGGTATTTAGCATGCCCTTGAAAATACAAGGCTCAAGAGAAATAGCACAGATTAGTGAGGTGAATTTCAGAAGGTTTGGAGTTTCGTATTAGATAAGTATCCTGAGACTGACTGGCTTAAGAGTCAGACCCAAAAAACCTGCATGAGTCAAAACTGTTACAAGTAATTCAAAATTTATTTTTTTTAATGCAATTGAAGCTGCAATTTTTTCTTCCAGTGGCTCAGCAGCATGAAGTGGGCTGAGCAAGGCACCGAAATCCTACCTATGAGAAGAATATTGTTGTTGCTCTTGTATTGCACCCACATAGGATCAATAAACAAAGCAAGATAAGTGTGCATGCAGCATTTCAGCAATACCACCACAATCCTATCAGGATGTTCAACACTATGGTCAAAATATGGCACCTTGTCAGACAAGCACATTAAGTCATATAAAAATGTACAAATAAGTTATAACAGGATTTCAGTTCACCAGATAGTGGTATTCAGGTACTGCAAAAAGCACTAGAACAATGTTTGAGCAATGTTTATTGTCTGTCCCAATATGTTACTTTAAAAAGTGCTGGATGTATCAGGAAAACAAAGTGCTCCATCTCTTGCTCACTTCGTGAAAATCATTTTCCAAAATCTGCTCCATATAGCAGGAATGAGCAGCTTTTAAGGGAGCATGCCATATGGCTTTCCCAAATTAGAGGTTAACTAGAGTACGTTCCTGTGGATCTTGGGCAATACTCTCACTGAGAGAAGGGGCTTCCAGTCATGTTTTGGGGGGCATTTGTCTCTGACCAGATACTGGGGATCCAACTGAAATTCTGAAATTCCTGTGCAGGCCTTTCCATTCTCCATTCAATCTCCTCCTAACCCCCTCTTGGGACATACAAGCTGGTCTGTATGACACCCTACAGACAGATACTCTTACACATTAACTGCGTATCATTTTTTTTATTGTTCTACCCAGTACAGACATATATTCATATTTTACATAGTATGTTACCTATGTATGAATTGAGGGGTCTACTTAAAAATTATATGACAGAAGAAGCTTCTTCATTACTCTACAGCACTGTTTTATTCCCATATAGGTCTATAACTTGAGGTATGCAAAATTCCATTTTGTGAAGGAAATTGTTCCTGAGATTGAAGGACAGTCATAAAAAATTATATCTGAGAAGATATCAACTGAGACTGGGAAGTCTCATCTACTTCCACATTTCTTACAAAAAAAGGATTACTCTCTCTTTGTCCAGTCATCATACAAGAGCAACCCTCTCCAAACGCATACACAGCAAACAACTGTGCCTCCAGAAGCAAGGAGAGCCACCTAAATACCAAATACAGTGACAAAGACTTCTTTCAAAAGCAGTAGGTTTCAATTACTCGAAGAACAGCACAGAAAAGAACGTGCATTTCATGGCACAAGTCTTGATGACATCTGAAGCCAACACACTGAGAACTGGTGGTCACTGAATCCCAGCACAGAGTCTAGGTGTTAATTGCTAAACCATGTGGGACAGCAAACTCAGCAGCATCAGCACAATGTATTGTACTAACAAAAAAACTAAAACAACAACAAAAAAACCCAACAACACACACACACCAAAAAACCCAACAAAAAAGCAACAAAACCACAACACCAAAAAATCATAAAAAAACCACCCCAAAAACAAACCACAAAAACAACCCGTAAGAGGAGACTTATAACAGAAAAAACCCACCAAAACCAAAAAGCAGAAACTGATCACTGGGGAGGGCAATCAGACAGAAGACAATATATTATGGTATCATTTCTATTTTATATCACATAAAAGTGTAACTTTTCAGCAATTAGTCAGTGATTGCCACAAAAGAGCAGGCTTTACATTTTCTTGAAGAAAACACAGGGTAATTATTCCAAGTTGCCCAAGACACTACTGCAGCTTGTAACAATTAGGCTTTATAATAATGAATTATCACTGAAGATAGCACTAACCAGCCATAATACCAAACTTAAACGCTATTATTCAAGTGGTCCTTACACCTATTACTGTATCAGTAGATTGCCTATATAGTATCCACATCATCATTAGAAAACTATGTTTATACACACATTTATGCACTCATCCCACCAGGTCTTCTGACTGATCTGGTTCACTATTAGCTTTTTTTTTTTTTTTTTAAAGCTTACCCAATCCTCATCAAGGAATAATACAGCTAAAGACTATTAAAAATATAACTCTTTAAAAATATAGGTCCTTATGCTTTGAAAGCCCAAGATCTGAAAGAGGCAGGCAGAGATGAAGGCATTTTTTCAAAGGGCTAAGAGCTGGATTAGGCTCTAGTCTAGAAAGTACAAAGGCTGCATATATAATATAAGATTGCTGTCATTACAGAAGGCACCATAAATCTTGAAGAAGTACAGAGATCTACAGAGAATCAAAGGACTGAAGAGGAGGAATTCCTGCTAATATACTTGTACTCTGAAGAGTGACATTGTTTAAAGGGCATCTAGCATCTCCAGATCTCAACAGTGCAGTCAAAATTGCTCCAGGAGCTGGAAAGCAGTGCTATTTACTGCTCTTTCAAACTCCCCAAGAAACTTGAAACTCAAGCTGGTTAGTTCTAACTTGCAAAAATCTCCCCAAGCATAGATAAAAAGCACATAAAGTTATACATTTATGCACCTTTTAATTCTGAGATTTTTGGGAACCACACAGAACAGGATACAGAGCAGCTAGCCTTCATTCAAACCAGATCACCACTTTCACTATTGACACCTGGGCCACAAGGCCCAGTTTATAGTTTTCCCCATACCAGAGTCAGATTCATAGGGCTGACAGGTGTATGCAACACCTTACCCTTTAAAACTACAGCAGGCACTGCAAACATCCAGTGATCGTAAATGTAAGTAACACAATGCCACTTCTAGGTAGTCACTTTAAAGTAAAAACGCCACAGTTTAAAGGGTTCCTTTATTATTTCTTCATCTAAGCTCAGGAAAGTTTGGCATGGCTGGTTGTAAATGCTCACTAATGTTTCCATATAATGGAAAGATAGTAGATAAGACTAAGCATTAAGTGTTAGTGTTTGCAGTTTTACATTAACCTCTTGAATGGAACTTTCTTAAAACTGGGCATACTGCATAATCCTCTACCTTTGATCTAGGCTTAACTGCCTTAAAATAAAGGATTCTGTTTTATGTTTTATGATGTGCAAGGCTGATTATAGTAGGCTATGAATTGTTAGGTGTCTGTCCTCAGTTATATGCTCAAATGTTTAAACATTGAGACAGATTTCTGAACTCTTCCATAAGTAGTTCATGTTAATAAATCCAGATGAAAGCTCCATTTTTTTCTAACACATAGGATGATTACACAGTGCCTGAGTTTGTATGACCTAATAAGACATATTTCTGAAATATTAACCATTATTCCATCATGTTCTTGGATTTTAAGGACATTTCAGTCTCTGTTCAATTGTGTGAGGGCTGATAAAGTCCTCCTTTGCATGCATTTATCTACTCGCATGCCTTCCCCTAACTGCAAAAGGAAACCTTCAGTTTCTAAGACAGACTGCACACATCTTTTTCCACTTTCTTGCTCTAGCTCATTGTCAGGGCTAAACCAGCCCATGACAACTTGGACAAGAAGTATGTTCACTCAGTCTGAGCAAGCACTGCCTGCATATGACAGCAGTGCCCAGCAAGTTACAGGACAGTGTCCTGTGGGATTCGGTCATCTACAGCAAATCACAAGACAGACACAGCTGGAAAAGTTTGCTTCTGAGGGCTATGTGCTTCTTTCTTACAGGGAATTAAAGCTGCCCTGAACAGCTGAAAACTTCTCATGCTCTAGTATTCGAGTAGCACTAGAGTGTTTCACATAACGTTACCTTTACAGGATTTAATCCAGTCCATCCCTCTGAACAGTTAGTGTTTATAGGAGTGACACATTGGGACAGGTGTCAACTCATCTGTACATACTCCCATAGTACAGCAACAGTCCTGCACTGAGCCATGTTATTTTAAGTCCATGACGATTAACTGGTTGACATTCTGATGCCATTTTGCATGCACAATTTATTGGTGGTGGTTTTTTGCTTCATGTAAAATCTACATATGCTGGTTCCAGGAATTGTATTTAGTATAATTTGGGGTTTTAAATGTTTTCTTGTAAACAGTGTAACAGTGTAAGTAAGTGCAGTAAGGAAATGCAGTAAGGAAATTCAAAGATGGGTAGTGCTTAATGTTTTGTTTATTGAGTCAGACCATTTGATAGGCTTACTTTTTAAGTAAAGAAATAGCTTGGAAAAGCACCAGTTTAGGAAATGAACAAGCAGTAGCTATTTGAACACAGAAGCAACAGTACTGGAGGTATCTCTTGGGCCTCCTCCACCCCAATTCCTGGAAGGAGTAGGGAAGGAAATACAGTCTGAAAATTTGAGTTAATTTATACACTAAAAAGCCTTGAAATTTGTTTATGCAGATGTGCGTAGCTGATGATTTTTACTATTTTACTATTGAGCACATACTATCAAATTTTTATTTTGAGAAACAAAGCAAACACAGTAATCACAGCAAATATTATTAGGTTAAAAAGTGTGACAAAACTTTTTTTTCTTCGGGAAGCATAACTAAGGACATATGAGGGAATAAGATACTCAATTATTGTATAACTTCTTAGAAGAGACAACCAGACAGCTCAGGGAGGAGTGCAGGAACAGAGGAATCTACTATTTATGACCGATTGTTTACAGTGACTTTAAGAGCAAGAAGGATTAATCTCCCATTTTAAGTATCTTTTTCATAGCATGTATTTCTACTAGAAACATTGTGAAAGATTGATTTTTTTTTTTTTGTTACTTGTAGTGCACGTATATTAACAAGTTAATGGACACTGATGCAGTCAGTACAGGTTCTTTTGCTTAGTCTTTCAGTATGGTCACTCATTGCCCTGTGGGACAGCTTTCCAAGGGCACAGGTTACTGACACTGCTATGGAGGCACTACAGCTGCAATGCTACTCCTCACCAGTGCAGCCCAGCAGCCATATTCCAGGAGCTGTTATGCATACTTGCCAGGTTGACTCTGTATCTTACCTTCATTGCAGCATTCCATCTTGAGCTAATTTCTCTAGCATATAGAGCCAAGCTAGAAACTTTTTCCCTCTCCTGCAGGTGATGAATAAGTCCCTCAATAATCACATTGTGCAAGACTAGATCTTATAAATTCCATTCATGAAACCTTCCTCCCCAATGGCTTGAAAGTGTTATTTTTGTATACTGTGTACATAAGTGTACATTGAAAGTGTCTGTTACCCCATCCAATTCAGATATTAAGGCAATGCATTCAGAATGATTTACCAAACTATATAAAGCTACTCTATACTGCTTAGTCAAGTTTTCTTACTGCTGAATATTGTTGCTTCTAAGAGGGATAAAAATGACCACTGTTCAGAAACAGTACCTTCTGCCTTTCAGAAGGGATACATGTAGAGGAAATCAGACCAGAAGTGTGAAGACACAGGACCAAGATACACACAGCAGACCAACATAGCCTCCTCACAGCCAACCCTGGAGCTGTAATTATCTGCAAATAGGTCAGCTGCATTCATTGGGAGGGATGTAGGTGTAGAGCAGCAGGGAGATTATATGAAGAAGCTTCACAATGCTATGAAGAAATATCAGAGGAAGAGTTATCTCACAGGGTGGAAATGAGGAAGGAGAGGTCCCTTATATATAATTAAAACCAAAAATTTTCTAAAAGTCTTTTTAGAGAAAGAGAAACAGCTTATTTCAGTACTGTTACACAGACTACATCTGTCACAACTGAGGAAGCCTTTTGCCAGAGATTGTCAGCAGTCAAGTGGCAGATGGACATGATATCCAGGACTAATGACTGGTGGCAAAGCACGACATTTTATGGCAGCAACATGAGAGGGTTGGAGATGCAAAGGACAAGGATTGAAGAAAAGCAGACATGGTGTTCTATCACGATAGGATAAAATACTTGAAGAAAGGGAAGTTCTAGGCAATAGAGTTAAGAATCAAGTAAAAAAAAAATCTACAAATTGCAGGTATGCTGAGGCAGTGTCAGGACCCAGAGTTAAGACTACATGGGCATGTACTTTAAGTTGCTTGTTCCTCCTTTTCATATTTATGCATCTGAAATTTGGTCATATATATCTTATCAAAAAAAGCCAGGATTACAGATGTCTCAGTTTTGACCTCTTAAATATCTGGCCAAGTATCACTTGAGGAAGCTTAGGTATCTTAATAGCATAAGAAGGAAGAGCTTCTATTTGCAGAATGTACTAGGTAAAGGAAAAAAAATAAAAAAAAGATCTCTACTACCACTGAACAGAGTTTCATCAATTATTTGTATTTTTCACCTGGCAATATATTCAAAAACATACACAGGAATCGTGTTTTCTCTGTTTGGTGGATTCATGCAATGTCTCACAAATAACATATTACTGAAGTGAGAGAAGCATCTTGTTTCTATCCACATCTCTTGAGTCAGTCAGCAGAAGAGCAACTGGAAAGAACAACCACCATTTTGGAATGCAAAGAGGCTAAAAGTACAATGTGGTAAGATTAAAAATAAAATCCTAGAACCTGTATAATATTCACATTTGCAGATGAGAGGAAAGACACATGTAATGCCTCCTCATAGTGAAGTGGCACATGTGACTTACTGGCAGCAAGGGCATGTGGAAGCACAGGCACAAGGCCCTTCAACGTACAGTAGCTTCAGTAAATAGTTGTTGGGGTAGGACCACCAAAGCCTGAGGGAGAAGTTTTAAACTTTCAATTTTTGAATCTGTGAAAAATTAATGCCAACAGAAAATTATTAATTGTTCATATCTGCAGATATAAATATTTGTTTTTTTCCCAAACAAAGAAGTGATCAAAAGGAAATAAGTTGTCAAAACTACACCCACAGAGACAATTTTGAGGACAAGCTGCATCTAGGATACTGATGCACTTGCAGCAAAAGCATAATCACACTTAACTACCTTTTTTATTTTTTATATATAAGGCAGATATATATATGCACTCACATTCACTAATTACAGGTGAACATAGGATAAATTTCTTTTGGTTTGCAATCTGGAATTCAGCTGAGGTCCCTTTCCCCACAGCAAATTCACCAGCCCTTAACTAAGGAGTCCCTGACTAGTATAAGCCTGATCAAGCTCAGAAATAAGGCACAGTGCAGCATTTTTTGCAGTGCCAGGATAAGGGTTGGGTTCTGGAGAGGAACACAGAAAGCTAGAAAGAGGCTTCTCTTTCCTGGGAAAGAGGAACTAGGTATTAAGAAAGAAAAGGGACAGGGAGCTTGCTGGAAAGAGAAACCTGCCAAGCAAATCTCAAAGCATTATGGAAAACCAGTGACACTAATGTGGTTCATCTGCTCTTTTCCTACATCTCCAGGAACAGAGGTCTGGAAATGATGAGCTCACAGCAGCCCTGGTATTTGACGTGAATAATTTTTCATTCAGTTTAGCTTACATATATTCAAACTAGAACAATCTGCCAGTATTTCCCTGGAACAGAGGCATGAATATCCTATACAAAGCTATTGTAATCAGAATTATGCTGGAAGGATTAGAAACAAAAGTAACCAGTTTAGTAAGACATAGTCAAAGCTTTTTTTTTTCCTTTTAATTTATACCAACATTTGCATGGCCCAAAGCATCACAAAAAAACTAAGTATTTGTCACCTACGTGGCACACTCTTTTGTGGGCTTGGCATCAACTCGTTTTATTTCTCATCTCAGAGAGCACAAATAGTAGAACCTCACCCTGCTGGGGGGTAGCCAGGACACCACTGGAGTGAGGGGGTGCAGAGGCAGGCACAGAGGGGCCTGCCTTAGGGACCCCTGCCTACCTCTTACTGTTTTGTCAGGTCCTGCCCATCTGCAAGTGCTGGGCTTCCCCTGCTGAGACACAGACACACACTATTGTGAATTACCTTTAAAACCAAACAAAATGACAAAATGCAATATTGCTTGCAATAAGCATGATAACAACAGCAGGAGGGCTCTGTTAAACATACTGATATAACACCAGGTCCAGGGCAAAAAGCAGCAGAGAGAAAAAAAATAAAATTGCTGCTCATGAGAACAAGATTATTTTGAAATGCCCCCCAAGAGATTTGTTCTGCATGGCAGAAGAATCAAAAGGCCTTTTCTCATTGTATTGCTTCCTTGAATAAAGGCTGTATATTAAGTTAGAAGACCTATATTTGTTACTGATACAGAAATTGTCTCATGGACCACAGACTGTCTCATGTACAGCTCTCAAGTGCCACTTTTTAAATAACATTACTCCCCAGAAAGAACAGCGGTGATCAAGGAGTATAATATATCACTCCTGGCCTGGGGAGTGCACAGCCTTATTTACTGTATGTCAAAATTAGGTAAAAAATGTTTACCAGGCCTTTATAGCCTCATATAAAAGTAAAAAAAAAAATAAATTGTAGCTCTGCTTAGAAAAGTAGCCTCAGAGAAATGTTTTATCATCAAGTTAATTCTTTATTGTATCTTCATCTCTCATTTTTGAGAAAGCATAAACATGGAGCGATTAGGTGTAATATTTCCAGCACCTGGACTTGTAAATCTACAACAGGACCTTCCCTTCCCACCCTTACAATATATCAATACAGAGGGCAATGTGCTAACATAGGTTTTTAAAAATGCAAAGACTGTCCTCCTTAAGCTCTGCATACAGTGCCATGAACAAAATCAGTAATACACTTTCAAAAGAGGAGGGTTTTGCTATCATATATCTGCTAAGAGAAAACCTATTAAAACTCTATAAAGGCATAATCCACACAACTGGATTTGAAGCTTCCCCTAGTCGATTTTCAAGACAGATGGAAGGGCTACATAAGGGGAGCAACACTGATGCTCATCAGTTCTCATCTCATAAGCTTCTTTCCAGGGAACAGGTACAGCAGAGCAAAACGAGAAAACACAGCGCATATATTTGGGAGGCCATTTAGGACTTCTAGACAGCAGAAGTAGCACACTAAATATCTTGTAGCCACTAAAGGTACTGCTACAACCTGGGGATTGATACGATGCTTGCTGAGAAAGCACTTCAAGTAAGCAGCTAGTTTCTGTGCTAACTCCAGTCTAAGCACAACTCTAGTATACCTGAATACAGAACACTCTTCAGTAGTCCAGTCTTCAGATTAAAAAAAAAAATTTAAATGTCAAGGATCAAATCTGTGAAGAGTGAGCCTCTTTCTGATGGTGCGAAATGGGGTCTTCAACAGTAGAAGAGTTTTGGGGCTCCCAGGCCTGAAATAGCCAACAAGCAGCAAGGAACTCTGAAAACCCCTAGAGGTAAGGGGCCAAGCCACCAGAGCACCCCTGGATTTTCTCCAGTATTCATCAAACCCAAGCTTTTGCTTCTATAAAATATGTCAGTAGTTCACTTACCTAAAAATTCTTATTAAACATTCTCACCATTTGCCTGTCCAGCTATGTTTGTGAAAAACAGACACTATCCTAATTGTTCTAGCAAACGGACAAAAACCCCAAACTTGTTTTGCACAAGGCTGTAAACCAGGGATCAAGGACCAGAGTGTGTAGACTAAGTAGACCAACACCGATGACATGCCAGCAACCAAAGACCTCCAAAACTTTACTTCATTAGAATCACCCTGGTCTTTCCTCACCCAGCATCAGACAGCTTCTTTCCACCTATTATTTCACCTGATCCTTTCCAAAAATATGCTTAGAAAAAAATTTAAAAATAGCTTACCATCTTCTGCAAGTTATGACCCAAGCTGAAGTCACCTCAAGTTGTTGATAGAATCATTACAGCACATCTCCTGGAGTAAATGTCAAGCTCTTCCTACTGAAGCAGCCAGCTCACAACAAAGTTTGTCTTCCACTTACAACAACACAAGATCATCCACTTTCATATCCCAAATCAACACATTGTAAATCAGTCCCAGTGCACTGTCTGGAGATAGTGAGATGGTCATTATGTCTCAGGTTCATACCTGAGACTAGTCCATCAGTTCACAGGATTTAAATCCATTAAGTGTGTTGGAAAAAAACATCAAAGATGGTGCTTTCTGTGACATCATTAACAAGAATCAGCCTTTCTTTTTGTGCCCAAATGAAGTTTAGGAAGTTTGGCTACCGAAGTCAGTAGACCATGTAAAAATGAGTTAGTGTATCACAGACAATTCAAAACAGCTGCAACTTTGAGCTTATCTTGTATTATATCCAACATTGATTGGGTAATATCATTCAATCCACTTACTGAAGTGTGGTCTGAATTTGAAGCAGTAATGAACACTGAATATATTCATAATGAGCAAGCACTGGATGAGACTAGACTGATTGCAAAGATTTCAGCATTCCTTATTTTTGATCTATGCTCCTAGCATATTTTGGAGCATATTAAACTCTCGTGAGGTATTTTAATTGAGAAAATTAATCTGTACTTACAACATTAGAAAGGTTGAATGCTTCCTAACAGTTTGGTTTGCCTTGGAATAATATTCCAATCAATTCTCTCTTATCTCAGCTCTGCATAAGGTTTGTAACCCTAATAGTATTCAGTTTACTAACATGTCAGTGGTGCTTTTTTCCTTCTCCCTTGGCAGCCAGGGAAATCTCTCAATTTCTAAGATTATGCATTTCCCCAACCCTCACCCATACCCACCCCAATACATGTATATTTGGAGAGTGAAACAAAGGGAAATCATATCTCACTTGCACATGTAAATATTTGAATGACATAAAAGCTAATCTGGCAGACCCAAGATGTTAATGTTCCTGGTTCTTTTTTTTTATTAAACTAAAAGTATTTATTTCATTATCAATACATTAAGACCTCTGCAAATAATTTTTGTTAATAACTAAAAATACTGAGGGTTGGTAGCTCTGCCAGTATAAGTCAGCATACTTCCTTTGATAAACTTGTGCTAGTTAACAACAACCAGGACAGTAAATAAAAGTAGTGCTGAACTCCGAGACACGAACCAGTACCAAAGACATTTCACAGACCAACTGCTTATGTTTCCTCAAACTTAAATTCAGATTGAAGCCACCCACTACATTTTAAAGAGCTTTCTTTTTCAAGCATAGTATGGACTTTAAGTTGCTTAAAAAAAAAAAGCAATGGATACAGTTATGCTTTGCAAAGGTACCAAGGATCAGTAGTTGCACACTCTTACTCTGAAGTACAGAGGATACCTGGTGCAAAAGTAAACACAGCTCTAAGCAGTCATTTAAGGAAAAAAAAAACCAAACAAAAATGAATCAAACTAAATATTCTAATCCTGTGGCATCTGTTCATAAAGTAAAACTGAAAACTTACTGAAGCTTCTGTTTTACTACAAGATAAAGTCTTGTAGTACAGGTAAAGCTGCTGCAAATATTCAAGATGATCTTACACCTATGCTGGCTCATGTAACAGGTTAAAGCAATTCAGTCAGTGAGCTGGTGCCTCCTGCTGTAGCTAACACACTTGATTTTTATTTTAGGCTGTGGAGGAAACATTCTTTTGCCTTGCAGAGTCCTTCAATACTGTCCTTCACTAGAGGTTAGGATAAAGTTTACTTTCTTGCTCGGTAAATTATGACAGAACACGTGCTTTCTATGCTGGTGGAAAAAGGCACAATATTACTGTGTTCCAGCGGTGTCATAACAAGACAAAAGAACAAACTGAAAGGTGTGCTTCCTAGTCAAACAAAGCCTGTCAAAAGCAGTCTGTGCACACAGTCCCAGGCATGAATTGACAGTGTGAACTAAGCTCCCAACCCTCAAATTCCTGTCTGGTTCAGCATGTGGGGCAGGTGTAGCACTGTATCCAGCAGCAGCAGCATCAGCTGCTGCTGCTCCCACAGTCCTAACTGCAGCTTCAACAAAAACTCAGTTGCTTTTAGCTCAGATGTAACAATAAATACCTAACCTTATCTTTGCAAGGCAATGTATAGAGGGCCACAATACAAGACTACAGGAAAATATTTTTTTTTTTTTATAAACAACTGAAATGGGGTTTGAGACAGTGAAAGACACCGTCTTTCCTCTTTTCCCTGTCTTCAGCTTTGTGAGCAACAGTCCAGCTCAGTTATTTACATATGATATAAATGCTACTGTTTAAGCATTATGGAACAGATATTATCAAAACCATCACCTGACTATATCCAATGCCTGTTATGTTTGCCACAAAGCTAATTCTTAATATTCTCTATTTGCCAGGGGAAATATTTCAAATAATTATACAGTTACAGAAAGCTGCATAGAAGAGTTCAGTATAGGTTATTTCACTTAAATCACACTCTTCATTGCTTTCTAGAGTCTCTTGGATTGCCCACTACAATTACATAGTTCAGAAGACAAGCAAACCACCTTTTTATTAAATATTAATAGAAATAAAGTAGCAAATTTCATGGATGCAGCATGGTATTAGCAAGAATTCATACAATTCAGATGACAATTTAGGGACAATTTATTTTTCTTTTTTCCTTCTATTTTCTCAGTAGTTTCATGCCTTGCTTTTTTCCTTGGGGGAGTGATGAAGAACAGTATGCTATTTACATGATTCTGGCCATCAACTTCAATGAGAATAAGGCTCAAACCAATAACACATGTTATCATAAAAGCAGCGCACAAACTGTAACCAGCTAATTCTCACCACGCTGCTGTGAAGGTGCGATTAGTGAAGCTATTATCCTCACTTTACACTGCAAAAAGAATTGTAACACAGAGGCTGAGTGACTGCCCAGGGCCTCAGAGGCAAACAATGTTTGTACAAGAAAATAGACTAAAAGAAGCTCTTGGCTTAAAGGGCAAGAAAGCTTTTCATTACTCTGAAAGGAAGACAAAAAGCAAGCTTTAGCCAAGAACACCCTTGTTAGATGTTTAGGGGGGAAAATTAAGATAGGACAAAAAAAGCAATAATAAAGTAATCACTTTAATAATCTTAAATGTATCTAACTTTTTTAGCATACTAAAAAGCATCTGTGTTTACGTGGCTAAAAATGATCATGTAGGGAGAACAACAATATACATTTCCTATGTACTTATTCACATTTAATCTTCTGAGAACCTGAAGTAGTTACATTCTTGGCTACAAATGGGCAGCATAACATGTACAGGTACTTAAGTTTACAGAATGTTTAAAACTTGCCTAAGCATTATGGGTAGGTATATCTAAATATGAATCCCCATAGAAAAGATAGACATAGCAATAACTATTAGGGTTACACAAATCATGGGAACAGACAAGTTTGTGCTGTATTACTATCTATCCTCATTTCTTTGAAGACTTTGTTTTAAAAATCCCATTACTTTAACCAGGCTAGTGTTTCTTTCCCCTTTGTTGGCCGTAAGTATCTGAGCAAAACCTTCATCCCATGAGGGGAGTTAGACAAGAGATAAGTTACATTTAATGAAGGTTGCATTACTACTTACTACTTGAAAAGATGGGTTACAGCAACATGGAGAGTTTATCCCAGAAACTTTGCTCCAGTAAATCAGTGTAGAATGAATACAGTCCCAGGGCAAGAAGTCATACATAGTCTTTTGTGTTAGTTTCTCCTTTGACAGGTATAACACCAAGTAAAAGAAAAAAAGCTGAAAATTATGCATAGATGCCTGTGTAAAGTGTAAGAAACTCTTGTCTAAATAAGAAAATTGAGTTTCAGTGAGCTGCTAAGTTTTATCATAATTTCTAGAAACAATGTCATACGTGAAGTCCAAAGGGTTGTCCCCACTGAAAATTAGCATTTCTCTTTACTGACCTCTTCTCTCTAAATAGGTTCCTTTTGCCCACTAAGTTGAATCATGCAACATCCTTTTCTAAAGTATTTTGCATAGTTAATAGGGTTTGCTCCACTAGCTTAACTGGAAGCAGTTATAGGATTCAAAAGATACCGTATGACCAGGATTGAAAGATCAGTGCCAGGTGACAACTGATGTGTCAGAGCTACCTACTCCAAACCAAATTAATAACCTCTCCACACAGGAGCTGAACTACTGCTACAGTGTACTCAGTCAATAAAAAACACTAGAAGGGCAGTAAGGGGACAGACATTTAAGTCTTCCACAGGGCCAGAGCAGATTTGCCAAAATTGCACCACTGGGGAAGAGAGGTTTCTGCAGTAAGGTAACCACATTCACACATATAAACTACACTGCTGAGCTACAGGATTTAGGGGCCTTGTGGAAAAAAAAAAGCCCACAAAACCAACCAACCAACAAACAAAAAACCCACCACACAAACAAACAAACAAATATATGCAGAAACACAAAACACAAACACACAAAGCAAAGGAAAACAACCCAAACAGACAAAGTATTAACAGCAAGTTCGCCAGTTACTTTGACCCCATATAGATCTCTGGTATGAGGCCTCCATACTTAGTGAAAGAGAAAGAGCATCTGAAACAAAGCTAAGCAATACAAAGTTGACTTCAAGTGATTTTTCACCATATGGATTGCACTATCCAAGTAATGTGTAGAAAGCATATTCTTGGAATCATCCACAGCACTTCTTTCTTGGAAAGCAAAAATAATTAGCTTTCCTTGGCCTGGGATTGAACTTGGTAGAGATGGGGGCTTGGGGGGTGAGATCAAATTTCAATGGCATGTCAATTAAAGGCCAGGGTGAAGGGATATGCAAAAGAGCCAGGAGAAATACAAAGTGACAGAAATTTTAAAGGGGTTTTTAAAACAGAGCAAACATACCTTGTTCCTTTGAGCAAGCTATAAATAAGCCCATGTTAGTGGGCTCTCTGCACTTGCATAGCTTAAGAGACAGCTCAAGATAGAAAGCACTGTCAGGCAAGTAGATTTTTGCATGATGTAGACTCCTTGCTTATACTACAAAGAAAGCTGAAATACCTGACCTAAAACAGGGAGCAAGAGGCAACAAGGCCCCAAATTAAGTGTTGGTGTTGAAATCAAGGTCAAAACTACAGGAAGTGATTCTTGCTTCTCAAAATGTAAACCCAAATTAGCAAAAAATGTATTAAAACAGATTTGCAGCTATGCATTGCAAAGACAAATTTGGTGGTTTATATACAGGTTTATTTGCTCTTCAGCCACTGAGCTTGTTAAATTGGTAACAAATTGGTTATAATATAGAACTAATCATAAGAAAAATGTCTATCCTTAATTGCAGCCCAAGACCCATAACACCATACAAAATGAGATTTTTTTGTTCCCCCCATCTCTCTATTGTTCAAACAGTTTCCATCTCAGAGACTGCATATACAGAGGCTTGATAACTAAGTAGAGACTGGCAATGGAAAAGCAGCTTTTCATTGCCAGGTGACTCCTGTCCCATCATCAGAGATCTTTCTTAGCCTTCTGCAGCCATCAGGCCAGCTGTCTTGCTACACTTCTTACCAGCTGCATTTCTACATCAGAAAAATTAAACACTGCCTACAATAGAAGCTGCCCTGGGCTGGCACACAGAACTGCCCTCTCTCCAGCTCCTGGCAGGCCTGGAAACCTCAACACAGGATGATGGCAACAGTATTGTCACCTTGCTTGCAAAAAGAAAAAAAAACAACCACAGAATGTACAATATATTTTGTAACATTCCATTCAGTTACAGAGTACTTCTGGAGAAGCTGAGAAACCACTGCCTGTCTTTTAGCAGGGTTGCTTTGCTACTGGGCATATTCCCTTCCTCTTTTTGATAATCCTACCAGTACTGTTTGGCACTTGGATCACTCTGCCTCGTGCAGACTCATGTTGAGATTACACTCACCACGGTTTCCTGTGAGGCCAAAAGCTACAACTCCCGAGTGGCTGCATAGACCACCTGCTTGCCAGAAGCAGAAACCTTGGAAAGCTAAGTATGGAGTGCAATTTAATACCCATTCCTTTGACTAGGCGAACACTTTGACCCAAGATATGAAGCAGCAATTACTGAAGTGCTCTTAAATTGTGGAAAGGAACTCTAGTGTAATAATGAGCAACAATAATCTCCGAACTGGGTACGTGCAATGCATCATTCAAAGCAGCTCTCACACTGAGCACAGGCAAAACAGTGGCAGAGACAGAATGCACTCAAGGAAACACTTAATGCCAACTTTGCAGAAAAAGATTTCTAGTGAAAAAAGGCTTTTCTATGTGGAGATGACTGGGCTTCCCAGGAACACTGCCTTCACAGAAATAATGGCTGGCTGCATCTTTATATCCTGGACACACTAGAGCTAGGCAGGTCTTGCTAGGTGCTGCATCTTTCATACTTTTCATGCTTTAACACTTATTGCCATTACATCAGCAATTATCTTTTGGTACTGATGAGGTCATTAAACACTAGGCAACAGAAGTCACACCTAATCTTCTCACTATAGTCACAGATTTGTTTTTAAGACAGCAGTGTCGATAACAAGAAAGGGAAAACTATTGCTCTACAAGTCAATGATAAAGCTGTCATGTTACTCAAGGTCTGGAAGGTAGCCTGTAGCATGAGAAATACATCAGCAATTTTGGAAATCAAGCGGTCCAGGCAAGATCTATCATTTATCACTGAAGCCAGGATTAGCATGCTTGACTGAACTATATAATGATGGGAAGCGAAAACTCAAGCTTAAGATTTCTTCTCCAGAGAGAAACTGCCAGAAGAGTGCTCAGGGTGCTCACCTCATACACTTCTCTAAAACAAGAGCACTCCCCTTAGAGATTCTTTTCCTTTTCTTGTGCTGCCCAGCAGTTAAGGAACAAGGTTGAAAGAGAGAGGCATGGCATCTTAAGCTGCTTAGGTTTCTCCAACTTCCTGAAGTTTTTCATGTGGTGGTTTCCAGATATAGCAGAAAAAAAGCAAGAGCAGAAGTAATCAAACCTACTTGTTTCTTCACACAGGACAGCTATTGTTCACAAAGCTTTTTCTTAACCCGAGTTACCAACTATTGCAGTCTTCTAGTTTGAAGCATAGAAAGCTTTTTTAAAAAAACAAAACAAAAACAAAACCCAAAACCAAACACAACAACAAAAAAAAACCACCACATCACAAAACACCAAACCCAAAATGCCTTAAAGTTACAAAACTACCACATGAAAGCACCTTCCACCCAGCAGCCAAGAATCCTAGGTTGAGGTTGTGGGTCCATTTAAACCATGCCTGTCATGGCTTGGCAAGTTTCCTTGCAGTTGGTGGTTTGAGAGGGGTCCAAAGAGGCTGCCTGATCACCAGTCCTGGACACAGCCACACAGCAGGATGTCTCCACATCTGGCAGCATTTATTATTGCTCTCCTGCCTCTGGCAGGGAAAGGAGGAGGGAATGGGGACTGGCATACTGCCAGCACTCTTTAGCTGGCCTGGGATAAGAAGGGGGCATGACTCTCCATCTTCTTCACAGCCATCAGCTCCAGCTGAGAGCTCTGCTGGAACAGCTTTACTTGCTGGCTTACCCCAACTCTGTAATAAATGTTGTTGACATCAGCGATCCATTTAGACACTTCGTTATCAGTGTTATATTGCTTCCATGAGCACATCACAAACCAGCTAAAGCCAGCATACTTTAAAAACTGAAAAGCCCCAAACCAAAACATCTAAATCCAGAAGCATTTTAATTTGTTAAGAATCCAGTAAGCAAATTATGACAGAAGTGTTTATCATCTCAGTATTCAGTTTTTCTTGCTGTCCCAGGAAAGAAACAGCTTGACCTAGAGGATCCTGTCAATTTTCTCTTTTACCCATGTAGAAGAATAAAAAACCAAAACCAGTAACTACTGTTCATCACAATAAAGCAGATGAAGAACTTTTGGGGGTTTAACAACTTTCTGCAATGGAAAACTCTTTCTGGAAAAGTTATGGATTTTGTGAGTAAAAATTATGTTTGAGTTTGTGGGATAAGGATGGATGACTGACTTTGCTCAAGGTAAAAAGCATTCTCTCACTCCAGAGAAATAGTTTTGAGTGACACACTATGCTGGGATACTGCAGTAATAGAGAAAGAGACATTTTATAGTAGTTGATAAAGAGATGGCAGCAAAAAGAACTAGTTGACATAGTTGTGATTTTACCACTTAAGACCACTTTTCCACACCTAGAATGGTCTGTCTCCAGGAAGAAACCTAAATAAAATTATTTCTGACCTGCACTCTTACACTTTTTTTTTTTTGAGGGGCCCAATCTACTAATTGAGGCCTCAGGTTCCAAAGCTTCTTTCAGGTTGCACCAATAAATAAACAACAAGCAATGGTCCCTAGAAGGGGCCTGCTAATTAATTTACTTAAACCCTGGTTAAAAAGTTCTAATATCCTAAGATCAAAATACCTTTTTTCAACAGTAGCATTCATGAACTCAAGTGTATTTTACATGTTTTATAACTAATGAGATCACTTCTTGATTTCCTCTGTTCCAAAGCACACAGAACTCAGACCAAATTTTGTCCTCATTTAAAACCAAACTGACCCCTTGGTTTCAGATGGGGGGTATAGCTCAGGTCAGAACTCGCTCTGCTCCTGTATTTCCTGAATGAGATAGACATGATCTTATCAGGGCATTAAAGATCCTCTGTAGGATGAGTAGTCACATACAGCGAGTATACTGTTGTCTGTACCTGTCAAACAAGCACGTGCAAATTGAACACAGCCTACATGAGTTCTCACAGAAACAGCAATATCCAATTTGCAGTGAAAATGGAAGTAAACACCAGTGGTACAAATAGCCTACTACAGTTTTAAAACAAGTGTTATTTGACAGTTTTTGTTGTTATCAAGACACAATTTTGTGTTCCCAAGAAGTACTGAGCAGACTCAGTTTGGCCACAGAATAGCTGCAATGATGCCAACTGAGGAGATGTAGCACATACTGGGTTTAATCTATGTTCTTCCCCATTCAGAACTCAATTCTTCAGTCTTGACAGGATTTCCAAGAACCTCTTTAGCTTTAGTGATTTTCAGTAAAGAGATGTTTTAAACTATAATTAAAATCCCTCCATCTGAAGTTGTGAAAAACATGTGGAAATTCTTGCTCGAAACACAAAGCACAAATACCATACCCTATTTCATAATTCAAGCTTCCAGTTAGTAACAATTCAACATGGCTAAGTGCTTCTCCAAGGAACCTTGCAGACTACAAGGAGGTAATACAAATCAGAAACCACATTACCAAGACTATTTAATAAACTAACTGCAAATGCTCTGCTACTTTTAATGGCTCTCTTGTCCACACAGAGAGTTCTCTTTGCCTGGGAGATCCAAGTAACCTCTAACATTTAGCAAAAAAGTGTAAGGCAGCCTAAAAGATAATTGATCCCGTAGTCATGTAATCTGAAGTCACAAAACAGGCACTTGGTGAAGCTTGTGCAGAGATGAACACCACATCAGAGAATAGTCTGACAGCCATAACATGTACTATAGTGAATAAGCACAACTTGAAACCAATGAGCATTAGGACAGTTTTGGTAAGTATATTGTGCAAACACCTGTACTATCGCAGCATATTGCTTTAAACAGGGAGAACTGGGAAATAAAGCTCCCACGTTTCACAGACAGAATGGTACGTAACTCCAGATCCCAAGCAGATGTAGGTGGTACAGCTTGCTTATCTCAAGTAATTTCAGACTAAGCTTTGTGCTAAAGAGGTCCATCCCATGATTTCACTTTTTATCCCCAGAGCTGCTTATCAATTCCCAATCCTATGTGGTCAGTCTTGCACTGAACAGTGATCAAAGTAGTGTTTTTGTCTCAAAAAAAAAAAATCCATGTTTCTAAATTGAATAGTGCAGAAACAATACCTATGTACTGCAAAACTGAAAGTGATATTGTATGCTATCTTTTCAAAGGAGAGCTCCGACTTCCCACTTAATTTAGTAAATGCATAGTTATAATAGCTGAAAAGCCTTTTATGGTTGACAAATAGGACACTAGTGACCAGAAATTGAAGTCTCATCTGTAACACTTACAAACAATGTATTGGAGAACTGAATTCAACCCACACTGAAGAGTGCTTGGATTTTATTTAAAATAGGTGGAGAATAATGCACTCTATGAATTATGTACAATTCAGTTCACATAAGTATTGCAGAATGCACCAAAAGCCTCCTGCCAGCTGCTACAGGGATCCAAGATAAAGCCAGATTGAGGACCTGTGTTGCCTGCCTCTGACAGGAGACGTATTAAAGATCTTGCTCCAAAACAGAAGCCAAACAAGAAAATGTTTTGCAGTGTAATTGAGAAGGTGGCAGCAATATCTTTGCAAAGCAGATAGAAGGGAGAAATTCTTTGCCTTGCTTCTGAATATTTCTATAAGCATTTTTCTTAAGATATTTTGTGAAAATTCAGTTTAATTTTATATAAAGCAAGCCCTCCCAACTGTGAGGAAACAAACAGTGCCTTTGTTATCCGTTCCTGCAGCTAATCGTTTTATCTAGTAACTTTTCAAAACACACAGCTTCAGAATAAGGTAGATTTTTCTTTTTCTTGAACATCTGAACTTGAAAGTTAAACTGACAAAAATTAAATGCACTTAGTACGTCCATTTCAAAATTTTGCAATAAGAACGCTCTGTAGGCTCTTATTTCAACTTTTTCTGGTAGAAACTTACTTGTGAAAGGATCAGATTTAATTCTGATATATAGACAGAAAGTTAATATTTAGAGGGAAACGTCAGTCATTGTAAAAGAAAAAGTCATACAGAGCAATAACACAACTCTTTGAATAAAGAGTTGCTTTTTTACAACTGATTAGTCTTTCAAAAATAAAATTAAAGAAACATTAAAATCCTGTAGCAACCGAATCAAACCCAGTATTTAAATAGAGAAAAACCTTCAGTTTTGGCTTAGTCAAGCCCATTCTTCAATAACATAAAACTCCTTAAATAAGCATGGCTAATTTTTGCTTCAGATAATGCTGAATCAGATTTGTTGTCTACTGCGTTTCAGTCAGCTGAGTGCTAAATTGCATTTATTCCATCTAAATGGAACACAGGATTTGACTATATTATTTTCTGCATATCAAGTGTCATGCACTGTTAGTCTCATAAAACACTTCTCAGAGAAACAGTGATCATACATTCCCCCCCTCAGCCCCCAGCCACAAAAAAGGAAAGAAGTGTACCAATGGGCAGCTGAAGAAAGGACATGCATGCAGATGATGTGCGGGTCTCTGCACAGATTAATTCTCACTCTAAACCAGACTACAGATGTACATTAATGCTTTCATTGCTGTACCTGTAACAGTCAGTATGGAGGCTCATTATACCTAACCCCCTGTGCCAGCCAGAGTTCAGCACAGCTATTTGTCAGACATTCTAGGTTAGAACCATTCTGTTTCTTTGGCCACACTATCATAAGCAAGATCTTCAAAAAGGGAATTTATTTTGCCCTTACAATACCTCTCACATTTTAATTTAAATGGACTAATTACTGAAACCATGAAAGTTACACAAATGTTTGAGAGTACTCGTCACCTGCAACTGCTTTTACCTGTATTTTTAAGAAGTGGTGTAGGCAATTTCCTGGTGTGTCAGATTTTGGGATGGCAGCTCCCCATGACCACTTTTTCAGCTTCCAGTGAAAAGCTCTTATTTCTCCCCACAAACAGAACATCCAGCAAGACAAAAAAAATGCCTGGGAACTTGCATACAACTTTGATGCTAATACCAGGGGTATGCTTTTTTTGTTGTTGTTTGGTTTTGTTTGCAGTGATTAGCTTTTTGTGGGGGAGGATTTTTTTGTTGGTTGGTGGTTTAGGGTTTTTGGTGTTTGTTTTGTTTCTTTCAAATCACTCTTGGTGTCATATTTAGTTTGCAAGAGCTCCTATAATAATTTTACCCTGCTTCTTTAATATTGTGCTACTCAAGGTGGCATCCAGCTAAACACAAGTAATGATATTTCTAGATAGAGATAAGCAGCAGCTTTTCCACTGCAATTTTTGGTGGTTTGCTCCCCCCAACCCCCATTTCTGTTACTAACTTCCCACATCCCACTTGGTTTCCATAGCTTTCCCCCCCCACTTCCACCAGTTGGCAAACTTGTAAACAACACAGATTCTCAACCATCCCTCCTCCTCTCCCACTTCACTGACCTTTATGCAATACCATGTAGAAGGCAGTCAGGCTCCAGATTTGTCATTCTGCCACATGGCATCGGGAACCACTGTAGGGACCGAAATGGAAAATCCAATTCAGGCTTAAAGGCATTTAAGATACGGAAGAACCAGTACAGAGCTTTTGCTTTATATTTGGCCTTACTTTTCCACCCCTGAGTCCTCAGGCAAATTCTGACAGTACTGACCTATTTCAATAGCTACTTTTACCTTGCACTTGACTGTGTCACTCTTCACCGCAGGCTCACAAATTGATCTACGATTCCCTTTTTCTCCTGATAGTTAGACAGGAGCAGATTGTCCACACATCTCCTCAGAGAGGTATGAAATTCTATAGTCTGACATAGGCAGGGGTATCCACACTGAACACCTTCCCATTTTAAGCTTCTTTCATCCCTGTAGTGTGTCTGTGGTTTTCCCCACTATTTTAGCAAGTATAACCCATCAAGTTTCTCAATGTGGTGCACTTAAAGCTTTGTCAGTTAAAAGTACAAACGCATTTTATGCAAACTAATCCTCACAACTCCTTTTTAACATGAGAAAAATCTTATTTATGCTCCTCTACTGTTTATACTCCAAAAAAGTACTTTACCACAATGCTACACAAACCTGAACAAAGCCCCGTCACTACAACAGAACATGTTCGGAACTTGAGAGCAAGACTGATAAGCAGTCAGATAACATATTGAGTAAAATGTCTGTAGTCTATTAAGTACCTAGTGGAGGTATTCAAGATACCTGCAACATTTTAAAGAGGAAAATATGTAAAGGTCCAAATATGGCATTTAATAAATACCATAAACTCATGGCATACTAATCTGTCCACTTAAAGTGTGGATAAACAAATTAGCAGAAACAATCTTTTTATCATACAAATCTTACCCCATTATATAGAACAGCATACGTTTACTAATTTCCATTACAAGTACAGGAGATGTTACAAGTCAAAGCTGATGAACACTCAAATGGCACCGCACGCATGAAGTATTTGTTTATTAAAATAGGTTGTTATACTTGTCTATTTAGGACAGGATAAGGATCAAGCAGACCTGCATACTGGGGCAAGGCTAAGGCTTAGGAAAGATGATGTGGAAAGACTCTGGAGCAGCAGAGCTAGCCACAGGTGAGCATGTCCTCCCAGAATATTTTTAAGTGCCACTGTCTCTGCAAATACTTAATGCAAAGGGTTATTTTCTCCCAGGTCTCTGTACCCCATATTAGCACTGAAGCTGTTTTGATTTCTCAGGAGTGATTTGGGCATGAGCATAGTGCAGAGACTAGCAATGTAAACACAGACCAAAGGCAGGACATGTACATCACACAAAACTAGCGACCATAAAGAGCAGCTATAGAACCAATCACTGACATTAGTACTATTACCCACTTTAACCCTTAGGATATTCATCATTTAAAGTCCAAAACTATCAGAAGTTCCAGCCTGAAACAGTGTTTGTCTAAGTGATAATTGTGTTCATTTCTTCCTGCTTATTAGGCTAACAGCAGTGATGAAGGAAAAGTCCTCACAATAGACCTTACAAAAGGCTTTGTGATAAACAGCACCAGTTAAGGCCATCAGCAAAATAGCTCTACACGCAGTGATGTTCTCTACCTCTCCATCCAGTTTGTTTCTATGAGATGCATTGAAAAACATGTCTCACAGCAATAGATAACAAAAAAAAGACAAGCTGTGTTTTTTTCCCTAAAACCAGTCAGAGCACACAGTGGGTAAAGGCACCAGAGGAGGACACAAGTAGACTTGCTTTCCCCTATTTTTCCTGTGTGACTTTGGGCATGACTTAATTGTCCGACACTCAGTTTCTCCCCCGCAAAAATGGGGATAACTACACAGGAACATCGCAGAATCCACTACCCCCTGAAGAACAGTAAGTATTAAACTGAACCAGCAACAAGTATATAAAACAAAGAAGGATGTCACGCTGACATCCGTATAGCAGCACCTGTTGCAACAGGACAAGGGGCAATGGTTTTAAACTAAAATAAGGCAGATTTTTGACTAAATAGAAGATAGAAAGTTTTTACAAATCAGGCAGTGAAACAATGGAACAGTTTGCCCAGAGAGGTGGTAGATGCCCCTTCCCTTGAAACATTTGAGGTAAAGTTGAATAGGGTTCTGAGCAACCCAATTTCATTAAAAATGTCCCTGCTCACTGCAGGAGGAGTGGACTAGTTTATCTTTAAAGGTCCCTTCCAACCTAGCCTACTCTCTGATTCTATTTAAGTTACAATTTCACTGCCTTATGTTTTCCCTTCTTTCCCCCTCAACATATAAAGATACTCTACTACTGTTTTATCACCGGGAAAATGAAAATCAATTGAACAGGCAGTAGTTTAAAAACTTGAAAGAGTTCAAATAAAGACTTGCCAATAATCAAGCCTTAATTAGGGTCTAGTAACCCAACACTTTGATCTGAATAGAGTAAATGGAAATTGAGGCTGCTTATAGGCTGGCCTTGACCATTAACTTGTTCTCCCTTTCAAAGGTCTGAACTTAGGCTTCAAATACACAGAAAGATGACAGATCTGTTACAAAATATCATCAAATATTGCAGCTTTAGACACACCAAGTTGAAATTTCCATGTCTATCAACATTACATATGAAGAAGAGAGGGAAGCACACCAGGGCTTGCTCGCTCTGCAGCATTGTCCCTCTCCCCATCCCAGCAGCCACCAGAATTTGCCTGCAACAGCCCACAACACAGCAAAACCCATGCTCCCTGCAGGAACAGAGACTCCCATGTCCCCACTTCCACAAGGATAATGGGGGCTGCTCACACAGAACTGCTTTTGGAACTACAACCAAAATCTTGGAGTCAATGGGAAATGTGCCACAGACCTCCATGAGGCCTTTTGCCAAGACCATGAAGTATAACAGCGTTGACTTATTTCCAGCATCACATCACTACTTGCAGGCCGCAGAACACGCGCATATTCAGTGTCCTGCGTCACTCAAACTGCAAGAATTTGCACTGTTTTTTCAAAGCACTTACTAGAAGCAGGATATTTTTACCTTCATGTTGAAAATAATGTAAAATTGGATTTTATTTTAAAGTATTTATATGTTATTTCATTACATAAGTCAGAGAAAACATTTAATACAAGACATCATTGTACCAAGTCATGTCCCAAGCTTTATACTCATGAGACATCAGATTAAGATAAACCTGAAATATTCCAATTTTAAAAGCTTTAAGGGGGGTTGTTGCTACTTAGTACTTGAAACTTCTTACTTTATTTTCTAGATCAAATATTTGCCTTTCCCCTGTAATGAGACACATCATTATTTTCCAGATCAAAGTATTAAAACTATTTCTAAACAGAAGAGCATCTGCTTTCAATATCTTTGAGCTTCTAGCATTAAATTAAAACAGGCCCTTTTGACTATGGGGCCAGTCAGGGACTTCAATTAGTTAGTACCCAACCAGAAATAATGCAAAAGCTATATATAAAGAACAGTACATTTTAAAATCACAAAGGTCTATTAGTCAATTTGAAGTTTCAAATGCCTTCTAAAATACTTAATTTCAGGAAATATTCTAATATAATTTTGTTTGAATATGGGAAGAAAGCATAACAAGATGTTGGAACTTCTACTGTAACAAGTTATGCATGTTAATGAGCTCCAGGTCTGAACCAAGATACTGAGAAGTGGAAGCAGCTAGAAGGACCCAGTTTATGAGAAAGTGTTTTAAACTTTTATTTAATAACCTGGAATTGGTCATAGCAGTTCATCATTTTCCCTCTGCAGCAGAGAACTGCTACAAGCCTTCAGTTTCTATGTGACTCTGCTCTTCCAGCACTTTCACATTTTGATTTATTATCCAAGAACAAACTTCTAATATCAGATTTTTTTTTTTGCACAAGAACGCTACAACCATTAGCAGGGACATCTTAGAGAAGAGTCAGAGAGCAGTGCAATTCCAGGAGTACCTGCTTAGACCAAAGCCACATTCTGGCCACTAAAGTTTTCCCAGAGCAAAGGAGTCTCCAGAGCAAGTACACTGCTCACTCCACCCACACGTTCTGCCATTGCAGGCTAGCATCAACTTTTCATAGCACAGCTCATTGTCTTCAATACCATATGCTGTTCTGCGACCATTCAGCTTACCATCTGAAATACTGGAATAAGATTTAACTCTCAGAGTTTCACTGTCATGCAGCCTAAACACCTCTGCCCTGGTGTTCCCAGAAAGCCAGCTCCTTTGGGAAGAGGATTTTGATAAAATACTGAAGTCCTAGTTCCTTTGCCCACTATAGGCTGCAGCTCCTCTTGGGCTTCTTTTGACTTACTCCCCCAGTACCAAAATGAGAATAGATAATTCCTAACTTGTAAACTTAGCTACTTGAAGCCCTTTGTATCCATTTTGAGTAAGTGGAAAAGCACAACTGTGCTTTGACTGTCCTCTGAAGAGGCAGAGCACTTTATGCAGAGTGTAGAAATCATTCAGTCTAAACAGAGAAAAAAAGATCATTGTTTTTGTGGACAAGATGATGCATACAAAGTAAGTGGTACTGAAGTTTAAGTACATGCAACAGGGCATGGTTTCAACTGGAGCTGGGGCTTCTTTCATTGTTAGGGAGGGCCACAAAAAGAAAGATTCAAAGAAGAGAGAAGGCAGAGCAACGTTCACAAGAGGAAGAAGCAGCAGAACACTGGGAGGAGTGGGTTCAGCTGAAGTTGAACCAGAACCAGTCCTTTTCTCCAGACTTAAAAACACAAGCATTCCCAAGCACAGCACCCACCCACAGTCACCAACACCCACACACCCCTGCTGTGGAGACACCCTGCAGCTCCCATCACCAAGCCCCAGGGGACAGCAGCAGCACTGCTCCCAACTACACTCCGTAAGCACTCCGTGACCTCCACACCACCTAGTTTGCAGTAAATCCTCATCAGCATTTACTCTGAGGAATTAAAGGATTACTTCACTAGAACTGCCTGAAATAAATACTCTGGAGACAGCTTCTTTAACAGTTTACTAAATGAACAAGCCTGGTTTAGTTGAGGCATCTCTAAGAGCTGCATAAGATTAAGTAGTAGGCTCCCACTGCCCTCTCCCCCACCATAGGTCAGAGCAGGCATCTGTTCAGGCAGCATCAGCCACAAGAGCCAGGCTGCACATGCCTTTGTGTTTCATGTGCTAAGGGGCTGATCCCATAACCCTTTATTAGGGTGAGCAACCCTGCACAAGCTTTAATTTCTGACACAAGCCAGACAGCTCATAACCACAGGAGAACAGAAGAGTGATAAGGCACGGAAAAAGTTGGGCTCTCACTGTCCAACTACTTCTATAAATAGGCAACAAGTTTACATGGTTGGTCTTCCAAAGATAACCCTCTCTACTGAGTAAATCCCTTGTTCCTCAATTCCAGAATAAACCTCAGTGTAGCACACTAACTTCTATAGTACATTTAAGGGGTACGCAGACACAGATCAAGAAATGAGACAACAGCTGCACACAGCCAGCTAGACAGCATAAGTACATCAAGAGGGAAGCAGCATGTGTGGAGGCACTGGAAAGCACAGTACCTCAGGGGTGCATATTGAGACCAGTACTGTTTAATACCCTCATCAATACCACAGACAGCAGGATCAAGTGCACCCTCAAGCAAGTTTGCAGACAGCACCAAGTGGTCAAGTCGACACACCAGAGGGAGGGAACGCCATCCAGAGGGATTTGGACAAGCTCAAAAAGTGGGCCCATGTGAACCTCACGAGGTTCAACAAGACCAAGTGCAAGGTCCTGCTCCTGGGTGAGAGCAATACAGGCTGGGGGATGAGTGGATTGAGAGCAGCCCTGCAGAGAAGGACTTGGGGGAACTGGTGGCTGGAAAGCTGGACATGAGCCAGAAATGTGCAATCCAAGACCAGAAAGCCAACTGTATCCTGGGCTGCATCAAAAGAAAAAGCAAACAAACACACACAAAAAAAACCCACCACACACACAGAGAAAAACCCCACACATGGCCAGCAGATCAGGGGAAGTGATTCTGCTCCTTTACTCCACTCTGGTGGAGCCTCACCTGGAGTACAGAATCCAGTTCAGGAGTCCTCAACACAAGACACAGACCTGTTGGAGTGGGTCCAGAAGAGGGCCACAAAAATGATCAGAGACCTGGAACACCTCTCCTGTGAGAGCTGGCTAAGAGTTCTAGTTGTTTAGGCTGAAGAAGTGAAGGCTCCAGGGAGAGCTTATTGCAGCTCTTCAGTACTTAAAGGGGGCTTTTAAGAAACATGGGAACAAGCATTTTTTTTTTTTTAGCAGGGCCTATTGTGACATGACAAGGGGTTTTTAAAAGTTTAAAGTTTAAACTAACCAACCTCTAGACAGCAGAGATTTAGCACCAATGCATTGTACAGATTCAGTACGTCAGATTCCACAGTTTGTGTCACATTCAGAACAACATAAAAGAGGAGCACAGTGGGGAGACATTATAATATTAAGGAAAAAAGAACCTAGCCACCATCTTGTTAGCTTTTTTGTCATCTGAAATACAGTTGTCCAGGGAAAACAACCAATGCACCAATGTTCAGAATTAAAATTCAGTTAAGTAAATCCCTATCCTTTCAATCAAGGTTTTCTCCATTTCAGGGCATAAGCTTCAGACCACAACAGAGTAACTTAAGTGACCACACAATAGCAGTCAAATGCCTTAAGGCATTCCCAGATACTTAAAGTTGTTGAAGGAGTAGGAGAACATGGTTAACCATGGAAACCCCTGCATCATTGGCATCATCTGTTCCACCTACTGCCCTTGCCTGGAAGGCCAGAAGCTCCATGCTCATGCTTATTCCAGGCCAGGTGCCACCACAGGCACACCTAAAGTGAGACCTCCAAATTCAAATTAAGGCTACTTAATCTGTCAATAATGGAAATAACGCAACAGGCATACAAATCTCCCAACTGCTATAATTCAACATGGAAAGACTCAGACTTGTTGCTTGAGGTTATGGACAGGAACCAAGGAAATATCCAGTCTCTCTAGAGACTCTATTTTAGCTCCCTCAGACAAGTGATCAAGCCCTTGGCTAAGCCACATGCCAACTGTTACTAACTATAATCATCAACCCAGCTACAGCCACATGAACCATCTCAGCCAAGGCCAATGATAACACAAGCAGAAACCCAAGTGCTCACTCCCAGTAATAAGCAAGGGGATTTTTAGAGCTTAAAAAAAAAGCCAGAGTAACTCAGTTGAATTTAGTGGTATTCTCTCATATATGCATATAATTGTAGCATCTGTATAGAGATACACAAATATAAAAAATTTAGCCAATTTGTTTCTCTCCACAATTATCAGGACCTGTGTTATAGTTGGGGACTTTTGAAATATATGGTAAACTTCTGTTTTGTTAACAGCACGATTACAGATAATTTTTCTGCAACTACAATCTGCTTGATAGTCACTCTTGGGCTGTTACAGTGATATATCTTTCAGCCAGTGCTATACACCAGCCTGGTCTTAATATAAATTTAAATAAAGGAAATAAAAAAAAGAATTCCCAACTATTTGATCTATGAGGAGGAAACATTACACCTCAATTACCAAGCTTCCACATGGACTACATGGAAGCAAGTGCCATGAGGAGCCCATTTCATCTACTTGGTTGGCAAGCTTGGAACAAAAGGAGTTTAGGAATCCGCTTCTAAGACCCCAGATCACAACCATTTTCTGTTCCCCCTTAAGAAGTGGCAGGCAGTAGCTACTGACACGTTCTGTGGGATCTGGGATAGTTCAGTAAGCATTACGCATCCCTATTTTCATCATTTTTCATTAAATGCTTTAAGTGTTAATAATGAAATCGGCCAGAGACTATTAAATACTGACTGAAGTGACAGTTCTGCTATATTAGTCCAGTCTTTGCACAGCAATCATTCTGCAGGTTAAGTTATTTTAGGATGAGTAGCGTTTAAATTAAATATAGTCCCCTGTGTTCTTATTTCATTTAAAGTCAACCACAGACTGCATGCCTGAACATTGTGCGAAGTCGGTAACTTTTGCTGAGTCTCATTTGTTTGGTTTCTTACCCCTTACTATTCCTTTTGTCAAGCAACATGGGGAATTTGAAAGAATCCTGCTGCAATACTTCACAGGCTGCCATAGCATGAACCACCACAGAGCATGAATGACACTAACTTGGTAAAACCCAGGCTTAAGTAATTTAACCCAAGTAACACACACAAACTCTGCACACCATCTTATCCCCTCCTGCTAGGCTTCAACCTGAGAAAATCTCAATCTAAATTTCTAACTTGTTTTCTACTAAAATCAGTAGCACTTTGAGTCAAAGCAAATAAAGAGAGAAAAATCCCAGGTCTATTTAAGTCAGCCCTTTCTCTGTGAGCAGAGATAAAAAGAGCTATTGTATTTAAGTCAGAAAGAACATCTTCAGTCTTCTCTATGCTGCTAATATGGTTGGACACAATTGTTTAGCTATAAAAAAAAAACATTCTTCAGATGTGTATTATCTCCTTCATACAGTTTATGTCATTAATCAGATTTAACTAATTGCTTTCCTGGAAAGTAAGCACACTGCAGTACTCACAATCTAGCTATTTCTTAAGACAAAACCATTTAAGGTTGCAGTTTATACTCCACTTTCCCCAGTGGCTTGAAAAACCATAGCAAACATTGGCATCGTATCCATTATTAACACTTATTCAAGTACATTTTAATAAACACAACACACATTGCATCAGCCTTTGAACTGCTCATACTAAGATCTTTTCATAGATCATTTATTGTTCCTGCTATGCCACCAAGTGCATTTAATGTTAGCTGAGAGACAATCCGATTTGTTTGACCTGTTCTCTTTACTTTTTTTTTTTTTAAACAGAGAACAACATGTTGAGGCTCTAGGGAAACTAAAGTGGAAAAAAAACCCACAGCATTTTAGATAGAAGTCTGCAAGATGGCCCCTTCTCAAAAGCTCTGACAGAGAATGAGCACAGCCCAGAGTGGGTGCAGAGGCCACATTCAGTCACAGGGTTTATTTCAAATTTAAGATTAAATATCTACACTCAGATAAGAAACAGAGAAGCAGCAGGATGCTCAGTAATGATTTTTATTATCATAAGAACTAGTAACACAACTAGACCCCCCCACAAACAATAAAAAGGAAAAAGCCTCTCCCTGACATAAAAATATATAAAGATACACCAGCAGTGCAGGGACCAGTGCATTCAACTCAGTAAGTTTTACATTAGTCAGTCCCCACTACCTGTAGTATTCCAGAGACAGGACAAAGCACAATCAAAAAGCTTGATCCACACTCAACAAAATATTTTCATACTCATACAGCTATAGGAAACCAAACCAACAAATTTAAAATCAAGCACTTCAAAATATACTTGCTTAGAAAACAGATGTGGTATCTCAAAGCACTTGAATCTCTACCCCCTTTTTTTGAGCCTTGCAGAATCAACAACATAAAACACCAATAACTTACCTCCCAGTCCTGTGAAAGTAGGTCTACACAAAACTGACAACAGCACACATACTCCCACCAACCCCTGTGCTGCAGCCACTCCAACAACCCCAGGCACAAAGAAAAGTCCTTCTGCAACCACCCCCCACCCAAACGAAACAGCCTCCAGCCCAGCACTCATTGCAAACAGCTGAGAGACAATAGAAACCCAAACAGCTCTAGCTCTGAACCCAGGGCCAAGCCTCACCACCGGCAGGCACATAGCCCACACCTGAACAACATCAGTGTGGTAGGGAGGTATCTGAAATACCACACAATGGAGAACAAGACAACTGCAAGTGAACAGTAGCTAGGCAGATCAAAACCCTGTATCAAAAGTTTTACTATGGGAATAGTTTTAAAACCCTTTCTGATTTTTTTTCCCTCCCTTCTGTATCACAAGTGTGTAGGTTTGGCTAACAGGACATACAGGATAATGCTGCTAGTTAAAGATACAGGTCTCACCTGTTCCATGAAAAATGGTCAGTCCTCCAACTCAATGCAATTAACAGACTTACCACCTTTTCTAAAGATTGAACCATGGAAAGCTGGGCTTCAGGCAGTTAAGGAAGAAGAACATGAAATTATGTAAACAGCTACCTCACATTTAGGTGAATTCATATTTCCATACTTTTAAAGCCTTTAGATGTCACCTTTATAGGAAAATATTTGCTTTCTGAGTGCCCAGTGTAACACCTTAGGAGGATCCTACAGTTCTGAGCAGACAAGCTCATCACTTCTAAACCTAGACTTCTTTTAGCTATCATAAGCTGGAGGTCCCAAATAACCAGACAATTGAAAAACTCAACATGCACCATGTGTTCCTGGAGTTTGCCGTTTGCCTCGTTACAAATAGTCTCGCTGAACACAGTAGGCCCCCTCAGATGAGTATTGTTTAACTCATGCATAGCAATTTGCAGGGTCAGAAGCCTCAGTGACAAAGAACTCCTGGGATATACTATAATAAAACCAGGAACTAGCAAATTCTTGCTTGAGTAGCATTTATGAAGATTTATTGTAAATATATGTAAACATTAAGTAATAAGTGTTGTAAAATATCAGATTGTTACATGCGTTAGTTGCTCTGTATGAAAACATTTTACATAAGATAGCTTTTAAAGTAGTCCATGAATATCCATGCTTTGCCATCTGCTTTTGAATTGAATGATCCCTCGAAAGCAGCACCATAAATATTTCCACAAATGAGTGATCTGTTCACATTATATCTGCTAATGCTATCTTATGGCAGAGCAAACAAATAACTCACATGTCACATCACTGCATGCAGTAACAATAAGGTGCACTCTGACTGGGTTTTAGCACATTACTAAGAACTGCATCACTGGTTGTCTCTGAGGATCTAACCTGGCTTTTTAGAGACATATTTCTTGACAGCCTGTCAAGAAAGGCTGGAGGTGAACACTGAAGAAAGAATACCTTTAGCATCTCTCTTTTTTTTTTTTTTTTTTTTTTTCCGGAGATGATGAATTCTAATCTGGGCTAACTCTCAAAAAGATCTGAACAAAAGAATGAATAGGAAGTAGCAAAAGAGGATTTCTAACGGTGGTTTTATGAAATGAAGTCTTAAAGGCAGAATATGCAAAAGAAAACTTTTATGCATCAGTTATACAATCTGCTAGTCTAGTCAATATTAAAAATATAAGAAAGTAATTTTCCGTGTTTACACAATTGTTAGCTATTTCAAAATACTCTCATCAGCTTCTTGGGAGACAGTCAGAATTGTACCAGCCAAGCAAATGCACACACGAGGTTTGCTGAAGCTCACTGACTGAGAAAAATGGTTCCTTGTTGATGTTCATTTACTCCAGGTCCCCGCTTGATGCAAAATGTTCAGGATGAAAAAGGGGTTTTGACATAGGGTATTCCTTTGTATTTATTTTCTGTACAGCACTGGGCAAATCAGTGGGTCCAGAGGAGAGAGGTGATGAGTGGTGTGGGGAGCACAGCCACCCTCCCTCACAGCTCCTGCTCTCCCAAGCTCCACTGCTATTCGGGCTTGATGAAATCAGCAGCTTTGCCCTAGGAATGCGCTGGTTTGGGTGTCTATACAGAGGCAGAGGAAAGCTTAAAATAGAGCTTGTTTCTGGGGCAGCAAGGCCAGGGAGGCTTTCCAAGGCACTCTACAAGCTGAGTGCTGTGGTGCTTGCTGAGTCTGACCAACATCTGCTGCTCCCCAGTGGGAAGCTCTGTGAGAACCCCTCTGTTGTTCCTTTTCTTATATTTTAAAGTAACCACTGAAGAAAACCACAGGATGGGTGAGTGATGTCAAATGCTTAAAAGCAGCTGAAGAAAAACAGTCTGGTCTATGCTTGACACCCTATGGCTTACTGCGTTTTTATTTCAAAAATGAATGAAGCAAACCACTGCTTTAATAAGGCTCTTTTGTTTGTCAGAAATAAAACATGAAACAGTTGGAGGCACAAGTGGGGAAATTATCAAGGAAGATGAGTTAAAGCGCAGTAAATGCAGTTTTTCTTAGAGATGCCATTCTTATGACAGATGGCCTGGTCTTCCTGCCCTCCCAACAGGAAAGAAATGGCCCTGCAGGAGAAAAGTAAACACAATTTCAAATAGACCTATTGTTTCAGCAGACAGGAGAGATACCATACATTCAAGTAGCTAACAGCACTGGCTGACTAAACTCAGAGCTAGTCTTCCATATGAGAATAGACTATTTCCTCTATGCTGCTTCTTGAGAGTATCCTCTCGGGCTAGCAGTGCCTGGGAATTAGGAAGCTGACTTTAACATCACAGCATCCAATGTTATATCTAATTTTGCCCTTAGGTTATCTGGTAACATCAAGGATACTACCTATTGGCTAATAAATAGGAATAATGAGGCACAGTGGTAGAAATAATAATATTTATATGATGGCAGAAAGATCTATAGGTTCTAAAAAATTAAGAATACCAGATGTTACTGTTCTTTCCAGTTGCCATGCAACCACAGCTCCCCTGCTATGCTTCACCTTCCTAATCTCCTTAACAGCTAACTCTAAAACAAGTACAATTAATTCCTCGATGAACAAGACAGGACATCGCTCTGTCCTGTCATTACAGAAGTACTGTGACTGTTGGTATATAAACACTAAACAGATATGGCACCAGCACACAGCACGGCACAGCTGCAGTTTTGTGACACTAACACAGTCCACTGGTGCAAACCATGATCTTTCCTGTAGTACAGGTTTTTAAAACAACTCCTGACAGATATTTCTTACACTGCTTAGAGACAGTCTTTGCCAGTCCTCTGGTGATCCAGGCAGCCTCTTAGCCTAGAAACCCAGATAGAAAAGAGTGGGCTGTGCTTCAGCAGAGCAGCATGTAGAGGCGTCGGACATGTAGAGTTTTAACAGTTTACTCGCTATGCCCACTTATGTCCTTTGACAATAACTGTATGAAAAATCATAAAATTTTATCTTTTATGAGCAATGTCTCCAGTGATCTGCTTTGTTGTATTATGTAAACAAATAGCTTCTGGACCATACATATTACAACATGGTCATTATAGCTGTGCTAAATCAGATCACTTCCATTATCAATAACATGGGTGGTGAACTGTGGCTTTTGCTTCTAACAAATATTTGTATATACTTGCATATACACTCAAAAATCCCTTTTATTTTGAAGTGGCTCTCATTTACACCAGGCACAGACCCATGCTACTGACATTTCTACATAGCTTCCTGACCACAGTGCAGAGCTGCTGAGCAGCCACCAGAAATTATTGGAATTAGCACTGAATATGAAGGTGTTCCCAGAGTTTCTGATTCAGTGATGAAGATTTTATTGTAATGACTACAGATTGTACAAGTGACATTCCAGTTTTGTGCAGTGCCTTATTTCATAATATGGAAAAAAAAATTCATGAAAGAGGAAAAAACTGTTCCATTTCATTTCCTGTGAATTCAAGCTCCAAAGAGCAGCATGTATTTGCATATAAACTGTGTAGGAACAATAATGATGACATTTAATATTTTGATAATCATGGCTTTTTGATATTTTTAAAGGTGTTTCTAAATAATAAATACCTCAGTTAAGCACATGATATATATGCTCTCAAGTATTTACGAACAGTGATAATTCTCCATCTGCTGTAGAAAATACTGCATTGGAAAGAGCAGGCAAACACACTTGACTGTGAAATAGGGTGGCATTAAAATCTTTTTTTTTTTTAGACCGCCTGTGACTGTCCTGCTCCCCCTCAAAACTTTTAATGGGTGGACAGCTATAACTGCCTTCAGCCTACTGTGAGGAGTCACCACATCCCTCCAGTGTCATCAAATTTCTCAGGTTGAGCTGTCCACTTTTGAAATAGTGACATTGACAATGCAGTCATAACCAGGAAAGAGTTAAATGGGTAGGTGTGCCAGGGACAAATATTCAAGAGATGAAAATTAGATGTTGGCTATAGTAGCAAGAGTAGTCCCATGCCTGGGACCCTGCTTCCAAAGATGTCTTCTAAAGGTCTCAGATGCATGGTTTGTAAATGAAGCACTGTGGTCAGCTGTTCTGGCGGATGAAGATGAGAGCAGGACTGACTGGTTGCTCCCAAAAGATATCAGTGAGTGGACAGTGAAGTACACTGTCAGTCTGGGGCTTTTAAGGAGGAGGATGATAGGAAGCAAGTTAGCCTGGGTGTGAGGTGGTAAAAGAATTTTAGCAAACAGACAGGGTGCAGCATCTAATCTGTGCTGTGTGTCAGTCAAATAAATCTTACTCTTGGCTTCATGGTACAGATATGTACTTGTACAAATTATGCTTTCATGAGTTCACCAGGTATTTAGGATTTACCAGTCTTCATGCACTGTTACTCAAAGAAAAGTTCACAGAAAGAAAAAAATCACATGCTGTCTGACTAAAAAGGTTTGCACAGCTGTGCTCTAAAGCCGACTCACGTTTCAAATGATCATGTTAGGCTATAACTTGTCATAGAAGGAAGCACTGTTGCCATTTACTGTTTCTCAGGCTCATGGAAATGCACAAAAGAATTTTTCAGTGTCATACAAACTAATACACAAATCAGCTAAAATGAGATTTTAACATACTGATTATATACTTATTACTAATTACTAGTCCAGCCCTCCTTATATTTTGCCCTCTTCTCATTATCTTGTTTTTGCAGTAGATGATAAGGGAGAAAGACAGACAAAGCTGAATTGTATTGTAGCCAGAGGGGCATTTAAAATATTGCTCTGCACCTGGGAAACAGGTTTAATTACTGCTGCTGTCAAAATGTTTTAATGTAAACAGGTTTCCTGATGGATCACATTTCCTTACTGTGAACTATCATCCCCCAAACACAATCCACTTTATGGGAGGGCTTAAAATGCAGGTATCATAAATTAGAGCAATGAAGCTTTTATGATTAAAGATGCTTCATCTGCCTTTAATGCCTCAAATTACAGAAACTATAACAAGCCTTCATATTAAAATTTAAATAGGATTAAGAGTCTGACACTCCCTATAAAGTAGGTATTAGAGGCCTGATTCCTTTCTGAGATGTTGCAAAGCTTAGCACAGACATAGGAGGGTGGTGCTCCTACTTCCTCTCCTTTGGGCAGGCTGGAATTGGTCTAGCTGTAGGCATGTGTTAAGAAGGGACTGAGACTGCCCTAACCTGTATACTCAAGACGGTCTTTGATGTACCAAGGGAATAATGTGATTGCCTCAGCCACGCTTTCTCTGTTGTATAATGCTGCTCCCTCTGGAGACCTTCCTGAAAGGCACCACAGAGACAGAAAGCATGTTCTCTGTCAGCACTCACTGCTCTATTCCTCGAGTACTTTGGGTCCTTTAGAAGAGGTAACGTACCTCTTGTATATCTATTCCAAAAGAGGATTCACCATAAAAAATACCTGCACATGAACTGAGATATGATTCTGATTGCTCTGTTGCATTTGATTTACGTAATCATCTTACCCTATTCACATTACTCCTGGTAATAACTTCCGAAAGCATGTTTCATATTAAGCACTGTTTGTCAAAACCAGATTTAAAATCTGTAATTAAAACATTTGCTTCCACAACATATTTATATTCTGCTCATCCATTCAAGATATAGAATCTTGTATCTTTCTTGACCAGGCACCAATAGGTAAGGGAGCTCAGCTTTCAGAAGTGCATATTACCTCAGAATTAAAAATAATTTTTAAAAAAGTACAGAAAAAAAAAAAAAAGTAAAATAATTGAAATTATTTCATGTAGGTGGTACATGAAAGAGGAACCTCAATTCATCTTATAAATTATTCATGGTGAATTATTCACTTGACTCATATAGATATAAAGAGGTGCTTTTTTATACTATAAAATCTACTCAGACTTAAAACCTGTATTAATATGAAGTAATGTGTGATTATAGTTGGGAGATGTACTTTTAAATCATCTTTGTGAAATCTGAGTTTTACTGAGGACACTTATTAAGTATTCGTTCTGTTCCCTGATATGGGTAGTCACATGGAAAATATGCAAGTGAAACAGAGAATTAAAAAAAAAACCAAAGGGCAACCATCTTTGATCACAAGTTCCTGCATTCTTTTGGGGAATAAATCAAATGTGAAAAGTCCAAAGCACTCTAAGGGCATTCTTAAAGATTGCTGATTTGTATTGTGGGACCACAGCCTTCTCTGCATGTACCACAGCAGACTTTTCAAACTGTTTGTATTTTTTCTAATACTTACCAGCCTGGACTTACAAGATCCTTTTGCTAAATTATGGAAAGTCAAAGCCCTGATCCTCCCAGCCTTTAACCATATTAACAGTGGTACCCTGAACATTCCCACTGATTGATTGTTGTAGTTTCAGATGAGAAGAAATACATGTACACCTGCATGTTAGCAGCCTTAGAAACAGACGAAGGAAACTCTTAGTTATCAAGGCCAAATCTTCCAAAACAGAAATGTTAGTGTAAATAAATGCCCTACAGAAACTGAGTTCAGTATTTGAAACAATCGTTTTATTAGTGGAAAGGTCTTCCAGAATCTCACTACTGTGAGAGTTAGGAACACTTTCCCCTATTTTTTCTTTGAAATTTATTCATGCTTGTACCATTTTGTCCTGCTTCAGCATGTTAGGATTAGGAACTAACTTGCAGATGCTCCAAGTTTGATTAATACCCCACTTTTTTATCTGAGATTGAAAGTTAACACATCTTACACTTGACTAAACACCACTGTATCATATGAAAAGTCATCTTCAATAACTGATGTTCTTTGCTGACAAAACATAACTGCTAAATGAGAGAAACCTAAGTATTCTGTAGAACCAGAAACCTGTTCACACATAACAGCATGACTACAAAGCTGTAATAACCGCATGTTACCTCTATACTGCACACTGTAACCAGTTTCCACGGTGATATCATATCTCAGAGCAGATACTTACATTAGAAAAACTGCATAGATAGTGAAGATGTCTGGATGGTGAAACAGTACTGGACATTACAACCTTTCTCTGGCAATGACAGCGGTAAACCCCAACAGACTTATGAGATTTTCTCAAGAAGCTCCTGGCTCACCCTCTGAGCAGTCAGAAATCAATGTCATACTTTAACTTCCCTGTCTCCAGTGACAACAAATGTTGATGTAATATTGCTGGGCATGTTATGGGCTCCACTTGGTCTCGTTTACTAGAACACCTATAAGCTAGCCCTGGCAGCTATCTTCTGATTACATCACACCATGCACAATATTACCCATGGTCTGTTGCCAGATTTTTGTGCTAGCAGAGTCCACATTTCCCTTAGAAAGAGAAGCTTTCAATCCAATTTTTTTATTAATGAAGGGAAAAAGAAAAGTAATTGCAGTTTGCCATTTAAGAACAAAGTTTTGTGTGCAATAAACTTAAAAAATGGAGGTTACATTGAGATACCAGTTATCTAAAATCATTCAGTGACATTAAAATTAATATTTTTATACATATATATTTGTTAGGATGGCAAGTTTATTTGTTTTAAGCAGAGTCTTGTCCATTGTTGCTCCTTCTAACTTAAGGCCAGTATGAAATTTAGCCATTTAAGCTCAGGCTTCATTCTAGTTGTAAGATTGTCACTAAGAAGATTGATAAATTGATGCAAAAGAAACCTGACAAAGTTGTGCCCAGACTCCCTTAAGAGCATGGCAGATATTTAATCCAGTTCCCTGGATTTTATTTGCTGATTTAGAGTGATACACTTTTTGTTCTAAAGATGTATTTTTACTTCAATTTATGAAAAACTGAGATATAAACCTATCTTTTGTATACTACATTAACATTAATAGGTTTTTAATTCATTCAGAGAATTTAGAGCACTAGTTATTTTCAAGGAAACAGTATAAATCAGTAAGATAATAATCATTAAGTTGTGATGCTATTGTATTGGTTTATTACATCACCCTAGTAGAGATATAGTACAAAATCAGAAATTCACCAGAAAGTTTCTATTTTGAGCTCTACCCAGATGACCACCTATCTTTAAACAACACTTTTGCTTAGAAGTATGTTTTTGGATATAGACATGGTAATTAAAATTCTTTATTATAATGCAGATTCTTAGTATCATTTATCTCACCTCATCTTTTGCTTTCTGTCAAGAAATCTCCCTCTTCTTCCCTCTCACACCCTCACTATGAATTGCCTGCCTTCTGTGTTTTCCTTAAAATTTTTAATCCCAAGTATTCAATTCATTTGCAAATGATTCTTCATTCAATGGATACATACATAGGCATAGGCTGCAAAGCAAGCATCTGTATCTTCATTTTCTTTACAGATATTAGGAAAATAATCAATAAAGCGTGCATTTTTGGAGAAAACTTAATGGCAAATAAGACAACTGAAATGACATTTTTTTCTTCTGGGAAGAGATTTCCTGAAAATTTCCATTCTGTAAGATGCAAAATGGAGCACAGAGATCCACAGCTGACTGTTTCCTCATCCAAAAAAGTCAGTGAAGAAAGTGGAAAGTTCTGTGCCTCCACTCCTTCCTTGGAAATAAGCAGCCACCCTGTTCCTTCTAAAAGCAATCTAAAAGGAATTTGGACATTGCTAACAGACAGGCATAGTGCTGTCATCACAAAATTAAAACACAGAAAATAAATGTAAAACAAAATGAGAAAGTCTAGCTCAAAAACCCTTCAATTAATTAATTCTGGGAAAAAATTTTGATCAAATCTTGTTTTTAACCTTGCTGTCAGTTGGTGAGTCTGACTATTTTTATCAAGTGGGTGGTGGCTGATAGCAGTATCTTATCTTAGGTCAGACATCTCCAAAGACTTTTTTTTTTTTTTTAAAAAAAACCTTACACTGTGGATGGGACAGGAGGTCTTTTGAAATTACTGTACAATGCATATATTTAAGTTTATTTGTAAGAATCCTCAAGATGTGTGTGCCCAGTGTTGCATGTCTCATGAAAGATGTTTTGATTTATCACTGAAGCAAACATTGAGATGTCCTTTTCAGAAATACAAAAACTGATAGAAAGCTTTTTCTAGAACAAATTATTTCATGAATACAAAGCAAAGTCATTCTTTTTTGCTCTTAAAACAAAACTTCTATTTGGGGGTTCAGGGGGGAAATACTGGTAATACTGGTTAGCAAGCATTTATTACTTAAAAGAAGGAACGTTACTTTTGCTGCTGTGAGAGGGACTGGGTACTTATATCTGGGAAACAGCTATTGCAACTACTTTCTCAAATGCACCATAATTACACAGCAGCACTGCACACTGCAGAGTTGTTTCCATGCTAAACATCAGCTTTGGACATGTTCACATTTTACAGGAATGAAAACAAGTACACATTTTTCTCTAGAGGACTGTGTTGTGGGAACATCCATGGTACAAATCCAACACAGAAATTCATATATTCTGGGTGCCTTCTGGAAACTGACCCCGTATCCTAGGTTTAAATTTATTATTTACTAATCAGTTTTGTGTTTGCATACATAATAGCAGGCTATCTGGTACTTAAATTTTTGTTAAGAAAAAATCTTTGAGAATGTGAAAAACTGGCTTTGGCTGTTCCTTTGCCAGGAGGCAAAAATGCAGTAATACACATGCAAGTTAATCTGCAGTTGAGCTCTGTCAGATGTTGGATTGACTCTTACATGTCCATGATGCTTACCCAATCTGTTTTGTGTAAGGGAAGAATAGAACAACAGTGCAAAACTATTGTGCAAAATTCTAAGTTAGCAACTTTTTACAGATAAAAGGAGTCTTTGGAAGACCTTCTTACTAATTTTTTAGGGAAAATACAGACAGCCAAAACAATGTGTGGACTAGTTGGGCCTTTGTATTATTGCTAAGTGAGGACATTTTCTTCATGGTTCTAGAGCCCCTTGTAGAGATCAGAAGCTGTATGAAAGAAGTTTCATATTGACAGCTACTCTTGCAGGAAGAAAACCTGGACAGCTTCCACATTATCAAAGCAGATTTCAGTCCTGGACACAGAACTGTAACAAGGCATTAAGATCCACCTCCTGTGAGCTGGCTGCAGCTAGCAAGCTGTAGCTTGTCTGCAAATGTCCCCTGAGACACTGTGCACCTTGGATCATGTTACAGAGGACCAGAAGCTTTAATTCATGTTTTATAATACTGGTCAAGGTAACTGTCTTTTCAGTCCTTCTCTGTATTCTTTTCCTTTATGAAACCCCAAGAGACAATTCTTTCTAGTATGTGGGTCAGGGTGGACACAGAACCAGTGCAGAAATGATGGCTGACCACAGTAACTAGATGTGGACCATACTTACGGAGTGAACACAGGTTGAGGACTTCAAGGACTCACAGCCTTTCAGCCACTGGTCCCTACCATTACTACAATGCCTTGAAGCAACTGACTTCTCTGGCTGTGACTGATCAATAATAGAAACTCAGAGCATCATATACAAATTCCAGAATAGATATTTTCATAACCTAACAGTACAAAAGCCAGCTTTCTTTTATTTTTAGTGAGTGCTGAATTCATTCAGCACCTTTTCATATGACGCTTGCTATCAAACAGCAGTATGGTTAAAACACCATTACAAAACCCAGTTATCCATCATCATCATCCATCATCATATTTACATTGATACCACCTACCTACCCTTCCAGTTAAGCTTAGGAAGTCATTTGCAAAATAAACCTAATCAAATAAATGCCATAAATTGTATTCTTATGAAAGATGAAAACTTAATTGTGGTTGTAAATAAAATGCAGTGTTTGAGAGGATATTTCTCTGTCTGACTGATGAAAATCCTTGATCTATATTGTGTGCAATAGAAATTTCACATTCATTATCATGATAGCATTAGTGGTCCGAGAAGAATCTATTCAGTTTGGTGACCTATTATCCATGCCATTTGAATAGGTGCAGCCAATGCTTTTTTATTTGGATAAAACTCATCTTAAAACATTTTCAAGATTTCTTCACTGTTTTAAGGAAAATATGAAAGATATGTTGTATCACAGTTGTTTAGCATCCTAAAATGGTATAGTATGAATCATTCAACATGAACTGAAAAAAACCCCAACTGTTCACTATACATGAATGGAACGAGTACTTAAGAATTAGAATTGTGACTTGCAAAGTACTTTAACACCTGAAATCGAAACATTAAGGGGCACAGTTTTGAGACTGCTGAAGATACAGAAAGGCACCTCATGGAATTTCAGAAGTCCCTGTTTCTGTTCTTATCAATGTCATGCTGGACACATCTGTCCTCATTTTTTAAGTTTTGGTTGGTCCCCCTATTCCTCTGTTTCTGAGAGAAAGCATCTGCATAGAAATAGGCAATATAGAAAATAGGGCAACTCCTTACACACTATTCTTCACAGTTTCTGTAGCCTTCCTTCAGGAAGTCAGTGGTCTGTCTGGAAATGGGCAGGCTCAGGCGTGGGATGCTCTGAAGGAGCAGAGGGCCAGCTGCGCAAAGCATTCTGTTTGGCAGCATTATTTGCTCAGTTGTGTACAGCAGCAGCCTGTCCTCTGACAAAGAGCAACTCTGCAGGTTTCGTTGACTGTGGCTATGGGGGAAAAGAATCACCCCAAACAGAGACAATTTTGGCTGCAGTCATACTGGAAGGAGCACACTTATTCCTCTGCTCCCACCAAGACTGGTAACATGCACCTTAGAAAGGTCCTGTCCCTATACAGTGGATGCAGGCTTATTAGTATTTATTAGGCAGAATATGGAATACAATTTTGCAGGCAGAGTGCTATATTGAATAGGAATGAACTGCAATGTTATCAATGAAGTTGCCTTCACTGCTGACTGCTTTCCATTGCGTAAAATAAGACCATTCACAGCTAAAAACTGTTTCTTCAGCTGTCTTTGAAGGCCAGAATTATGGAACCACTTATGCTCCCACTAAAATCAAATGGAAATTAAGTCTAAAAGTTTTTCACAGTCAGGCTATTAATGACTCCAGTGCTCACAAGAAGTCTACCTAATTTTATATTTAGTGCTTTATGGCAGTATATAAAAATAAGATAAGATTTGCACCGCTCTACTTAGACTTCCAGTTTTTAAGGCACAGTCCTCAAACCGTACAACCCATAGATAAATTTGTCAGTGGCTGGGAGTGCACTCAAGGAGAGATTAACTGGGTAAGAGAGAAAAACAGGTTGCAAAGGGATTTAAGGAAGGAGTATCCCAACAGGGAGACAGAACCATTGCCACTCCTTTAAAATTTCCTTTTAAAATGTTAATAAAGGATATTAAGTACAGAAGTACTCTAAAGAAACAAGGCAGATGCAAGTATTAAGAACAAAGTAGCAGCTAACCTTCAGGTTTTGGATTAACACGTGTTACAATTCAACAAAGCCCGGTGAAAGCCCATCAACCCCAATCTCTATTCCTTTCCTTTCTCCAGGCCACATAACATAGGACAATTTAATACTCAGGCTAAGAGGCTTAAGTATCTTACTGCTTTTCTGTCATCAGGGCTACAGCTATGACTATTGCTACTGCTGGTGGAGAAATACAAGTTCAGATTCTGAGTGTTTTCAAGTACTTAGGTAGACAATGCAAACAAGAAATTAAAAAAAAAAAAAGCCATTAGTTTCTGCTAAGGAGTGTGACAGAAAAATCTAACAAAATTCAGTAAAGAGCAACAATTTATAGACTGATTAAATAAATTTTGGTGGATATGACAGAAGAATGGATTGATAAAGCAGGAAGTCAGCAGTGAGAACTATAGGATACATGTGTTCATTTAAAAAAACAATTTCTGATGGGAACATAGGCAGTACTGGAATGGAATTATTCTTAATTTTTCCCAAGGAGAAGAATAAACATTTTTAAAGAAAAGTAAGTTCAGACAAGAAAACAGAAAAATTAATTGTCTGATTGTATTTAATGCTTTTTGTAACTAAATTTTAAAGCATTGTTTAGAAAGAGTTCATCGCAATCGTCTTCATTTTATAGACACAGAAACTGAGATACACAATCAGAACAAGTAGATTACAAAAAAAAATGTATCCAAGAAATTGCCAACACTGAAGAACAGATTGTGGAACCAGCAGGCAAATGGATATAAAGAACAGAGATAGTGCATATATAAGCCATACTAAGCAGCCCACATGATTGCTATTCATCTATTATCCTCCCTACATATAATGAACTCTCTTAGACCAAAAAGTTATCCATACAAATCTGTATCTGTTTCTCTTATTGCACACAATTATTCTCCTTTATTTGATAAAACAGATTTAAATTACTGCTGCATTGACAGATTATGTTTCTCTGGCCTATTTTATCAAATGCATTGGCTAAATCTGTGTCAGGCAACAATTTTGCCTGCTTGGATTTAATGTAACTGTCAGATATATAGGCCATTTCTCTAGTGCATCCATAAGTATGTAACACCACTTCAAATTCCCAAATAGCTGTCGAGTGTACAAAAGATATATTTTCAGTTCAGTAATCTTGCTACCATCACTTCTACTCTTTGTTTATTATGCAAACCCAACAGCATTCAGTATTTTTGTACAGTTGATAATTGCTAATTATGGAAGGAAAAGTTATCTGATTGCCAACCATGGAATCAAATGAATTGAAAATATTCCATCAAGTATTTAACGAAAGTGTAGGCAAAAGACTGACTAAAAATAACAATGAACATGTTCTTTGTGTTGAAAGATCATTGGCAGAAGTAAATCACACAAAATTCACATCCTTATTGCTTAATCATCTCACATTTCATTAGCCACAGCTGCCAATTGTCTTGTGCAATGTGAATTGCTTTTCATAACAAAACAAAACAAAAAAGAAAAACAAAAAAATGCTTCTTAGGCTGGAAATTGGTTTCACTAAGATGCAGTGTTGGAATGCAAATATTCATTTCTGAATTAATTCATGACAGAGGGCTTGGCCAACCTGAGCTAATCACACCCTTGGGGTCCTCTAATCCTCTAAAGCTGATTATCTCATGATTGTCACACCCACTGGGAGTTCCCTTTGTCATTAGCAAATTCAAACTGTAGTTAAAAAAAAAAAAAAAAAAAAAATTACTTGTTTTGATGCTAAGGTTGGGAAGTGAATAGCAGCTCTTGCCCTAATCCTTTGGCTGGCTGACAGGAGGAAATGCACTCTGTCTTATTGCTCCCTTAGAATTATTAGGATTCAGAGAGAACCAATAGTTAGCAAGTCAGGTGGCAAAACCACATGCTGATAAAATAGCTTTAGTCTCTCCAAAGTTAAAGCAGATACCAGTAATAAATATATGCATTTCTCTTTTTTCTTTAATTCTTTCTTTAGAGTGTCTGTCTTGATGGCAAATGGGAATCAAGTCATGAAGAAATATAAATTGTTGAGTTATGATGTACCACACGTGTTTCATGATGTCCTCTTCAAAATCTGTCTTCTACCAAGACTATAGAGGCTGCAGGAGGAGCAGGCAAGTTCACAACGTGCATATGAACCAACTGGAACTGAACATCCATTTCCAGCAGGTGATTAAATTAATCACTTCATGTGATTTACTAGTTTATAGCAATTTTGTAGATTATATCAATAAAGAACTGAAGTCAGAGTTTAAAGCTCACTGCTGGGGCTATCATACGTGCAAGCCCCGCAAAACACAGTTTGCACACTCAGCCACACTGCACTGGAATTCTGCGTGTGAGATAATTTTCGTTTATTGAACATGAATTTTGTGTGCTGTGAAACTTGTGTTTGTACAAACACTTTAACATTTGAATTTGTGTCAAGCTGGAAAATTGTGTGGGAAAGCTTGCACTGAGAGGATGCTTTGAATTATTCATCACAGTTGTTGAATTTGCAGGTTTTTTTACCAGCATTTCCAAGCTGCTGGAGTTTGCTTGATATGTGAGCTATGTAACTGCTCTCTTTAAGTGTACCATAGTGGCTTTTCATTTCCGAATCCAAACACTACTTGTCTGTCTCCTGAACAGCTTACATTTCTAAAAATGACTCTGTATTGGGAATTTTATAGTAAAATAATGACTCTGTGAATTATTTTTCTCTCTTTTTTTTTTTTTAATTAATAAAAAAAGAATTGCAGGTGGGAAGATGTGTGTGCACGTGCAGGTACAGGATGTGTAAGAGTGTAAAACCTACTAACTTTTGCAGCTGGTATATGAGAAAAATGCTGATATTTATTTGATGTTCTTAGAAATACTAGTATGAGACAGTCTTATGTTATTTACTTTGAATTCATTCATACATTTAAGTTTTCACCCAGCTGTAGTGTCCAATCTATATTACAATATGCAGCTTGGCTTGCTCAATGAAATTCTTACTGATCCCCTGCAGTTTATATTAGAAGATTTAACACTCCTTCTGCATGAAAGCTTTTAAGATGCAATATAATGTGTGTTTTGGGAGAACATGTAATGTGATGTGGAATGTACATAACCTGGCTTATAATGTTCCAGCAAAATAAAGAAGTGTGAGATCTGCTGTAAAAGCTTAATCCCGTGTGGTTTACATGCAACATGGAATTTACGCTCTAGAATGGCCTGAGAAATTTTTATGAGGCAAGTTAAAATCTATTACACTTCGCATATTGAAAATCTGTTCTCTGTCTTCTGTGAAGATGGTGCTGCATGCACTCAGAATTTTCTTCAAATCTTCACGTGTTTCTACATTAAATCCTTTATGGAAATGTTTTTTCATGTATAAGACTATAGGTACATTTCTGTGAGAACCTTTTATTGGAGACAATCATAATGAAAGATTTATAAATTGAGCTTATGCTGGAAATTTGCATGGTAAAAATTATAATCTCAAGTTTACTGCTGACAGTCCTCAACATTCCCAAGTCTTAATATACATGGTGTTTTCATACAGCCCTGGCTCCGTATAGCAAACCCTCATGGAAGACTTTGAACAAATTACACATATTAAAATTAAAAGTAAGAATTAAAAATGCAAGGCTTTATGCACGTGGATCAAATAAAAATCAGCCACCACTAAAGAAAACACATTTCTTTAAATCACTTGACAATGACAGTTAAACTTCTGCACTGGAAATGATGGAGAAATCTGAAACACTAAAGCCATTGTGTTCAAAGTGATATATCTCGAGTTATCTGGATATTCAAAATGATGATTTTTAAGAGGCTGCTTTTCCCCTTGAATTTACAGGGTGACTTAAGTTAAAAAGTTGGAAAATCTAAACATCCAGGTTCTTGTAAGAAACTGGTATCAGAGTGTATGAATAATCAGAATTAAACATAATGCATGCTTTGCCTTAAGTTTGATGGTTTTATTTTTTAAAAGTTACACATCTGAGGCAAACTTATTTTTTAATTCTATCTGTTATTACACTGTGAAACTCCCAAGGGGGATGATAACATCTAGAATAGTGTCATATGACAGCAAAAACAATTGAGCTGAAGAAATGGAATTTACTATTTTACTGATGAATCCAAATCTTCCTGTGTACTTGCCAGTGTTCTAAGTTTTCAGCTTCTATTGTAAAAGTCATTATTTTACTTATTTAGAATCTAAATCTTCAAACTGTTTTGGTCATTAAAGTTTGTAAATTGCTTAAGAACTTTTAAAAATATTAGTGTATATTGTTGAAATATGTGTGTGAACATACCTTCCTCAATGTGTCACCACCCAAATGAACTCTTATGAAGTATGACTGAAATTTTTCCAATGTACCTACAGAGTAGAAAAGAGAAATGGGAATTTAAAAAAATCCTCTTACTTCTTTGGAAATCTATATATAAATCAATTATTTAGTATGGAGGGAGGAAAGAATTTTGATAGATGTAACAGATTTTTTTTGTTTGGTTGGTTGGTTTTTTTGTTTGTTTGGTTTTTTTTTTAGCGATCTTTTGGAAAAACTTTGCTCAGCAACATTATAACACTCGGTGTCACCTGGCTTGTATCCAAGACAACTGACCTGGAATCATCTCTAACATTTTGTGGGTAAACATGAAGACATGGATATGACATTCAGCCATCACATGTCACATTTCCTCACAACATGCCTCATGTAGGGAAGAGTCTTGGGACAAAATTGAAACATGTCAAAGCCATAGCAGACTGCATGAGTCAAATGAAAATCAGGTGGTTAAAATGTTTTCTAAACCTGTGAATGCACTAGTCATATTTACTTATATTTATTGTGGTAAAACAGAGGCCTTACCAAAAATCAGGCGCTCTCTGTGTAAGAAACACACTTTTTGGCACCAAAGGCGAAGGAGACCCTGATAGCTGATACTGCATAATCTACAGACAGTTATGTGGACCCTGTTGGCTTCTATAATATTTTGAAAATGCATTCACAATAATATTCTATTTCCACGCTAGTAATGTCAGTGGGAGTCCTGGTAGTATGCTATTTAGGCACATTGAGAAAATAATAGGATTTACAATAGCTGGCAATTTGTTTTCTACTGCCACAATGTCTGCTTTTGTTATAGTCTTTGTAGCTGTTAGAGATTTCTTTCTGGATATTCCGTTTATCTTTTCTACTGAAACATTTCTTCAGTGTGGATCACTTCACTATGATTGGAGTGCTTTTGCTGCCATAAATTTTCATTATTAGACCCAACAGAAATAGTGCAAATGTTTTTCCAGGAATAGTCATTCACATTTTTAATGTTTACTAGTTCTGTTTGTGGGCCTGATGGATGGGCTTACCAGCAGTACTAGCACACTACTTCAGAAAGTAGAGAGTATTTCCAATTACTGGTAGCAAGCTGTTGTGGGGACTGAGGGTGGCAGGGAGAGGGTGAGTGTTAAGCTAAAAATATTAGGTATAGAAATCAGATTTTTTTTTGGGGGGGGGGGGGGGGAACACTATCTGCACTAATTTGTTTGTTCTGGGAAATTTTCATTTTCATTTGGGGAAAGGGTCACGTAGTTGAGCCTCACCAAAACTAAGGAACAAAGGATCTATTTGGGTAT
>JANIJG010010836.1:0-24384 GCA_024611175.1 Megaceryle torquata | reverse complement strand
GGGGTAGGTGGGTGAGGGCGCGTGGGGCTTTACTACATCAATTAAAATGTGATAAAAAAACTTGTTTGTGGTGGGGGGTGGAAGTAGCAACACTATCTGCACTAATATGTTTGTTCAGTGAAATATGCATATTCAGTTGAGGAAAGTGATCAGAAGTTGAGCCTCATCAAAACTAAGGAACAAAAGCTCATATTAGGTACTGGCAATAAGAAGTTAGTTGGCTGCACAATTTGCAGAATTCAATGGAAAAAAAATACTGCCAATAATGAACATATTAAAGACCATTAACAAAGTATGATAAGTTAAAGACCTAGAAAATGTTGTCATCCAGTAATACTGTACACTCAAATTCAGTATGACACCCCTGAGAAGGGCAGCCTAGAGATCTGTGTTTGTCAGTCCAGTGTTTGTTGCATAGTGTATATTGTATGCTGCAAAGAAGTGTATTTCCCTGCTGTTCTCAGGTTTGCACATCATCATATGTGCAAACTAAATGTTTGCACATTTACTCTAATGTTAAACTTCCTTTAGATGCTTCAAACCCCAATGTAAATACCATCAGATCTGGGAAAATAATATGCTATGTGATACTGTAAGAACCCATAATAGAAAACTTGTGAATTTGCTGCAGATGAAAAAGTCCACATTCAATTATGAAGAGAGATACGGACAAATACTTTAAAGCTGTTACGAATTATGTGTTGCACATTGAATTAACTTAGATTACACAGGGAGTAAGAAAATTAAAACATAATAAACTGCCAAGATAAAAATAATTGACTTCTTACTTCAGACTTCTATTACTTAGACAGCAATGTCCCAGTACTGTGTAAAAATCTCATTCATACGTAGCTATATGCTTATAATCTAATGTTAGTTAGAAATCGGTTGTAATTTTTTTTTAACTTGCCAAGAATAGCATTGGCTACTATTTGCTGTGTACCTGTGATCTAGTTCTTTCACCTGCCTCACACTGTATGGATTGTCACCTGCTGTGTTGCCTCAGACATGTAAATACATGAAAATAAGAAGAATGTGACCTACTAAGCTGCAACTTCGCTACTATAACGTATCCAGTAACCATCTGGCAGATACAGAGAGGTGAAAGTTGTCATTTCGTGCTTAATAACTTCCAACTATTGGAGGGACCCTAGCCCCCAGGTCTTCCTTCACCTGTTGCCAGATCATTTGGGGGACCAATCAAACATCCTCCACTGACACACACATTCTGTGGCCTCATCCTTTAACTCACCAGACAATTTTTCCAGCTGGGTAGGGATGAGTCCACAAGGAGCCAAACAGCTAATTGTAAGACTAGATCGAGAGACAGTCTAGTTAGACAAGTTTAGAAGTCACTTAACTGAGCTAACACCACAAGACACAGTATTTGTTCCCTAGGGTGGGGTTTGGACAGCAGTCCCAAGGGCACAGTCTCAGTGGAGCCCTCTGTGGATTAGGGTTAAATACTCTTGTCTTTCTATACTCAGATCAAAAGATACAAACACATTTAGTAAAAGATGATTATTAGATGTTAATTTGCTGTAATTTTTTTTCTGCCAAATTACCAATTAATGTAGCTGGAAAGAAATATTTTACAGATCTATAATCAAGCACAGAAAGAAATTGGAGCTTCAATTGGAGCCTCTATTAATGTATTAAATTATCCTGATATATCTTCAACTGATTATATCAAGCACTCCTCTAGAATTTGAGAAACTACTAATAAATTAAATAATAAAGGACTAATGATTTCTTTTAACTCGTTATCATCCTCTAGATTTTGATATGGAGATTGCCAACTGATGCTGAGACATGGTGAATACAGGCAGTGGTTTCAAACAAACACTTAACATCTGCATAATAGTTGTGTACCAGGGTTGCATTTTTTCTCTATGCTCTATTGCTAGGCAATGATGCACTGTGGCCATTCTCTGTAGACATGTGTGTATGCATATATACACAACAGCAAGTTCCTTTCAGATGCAGAAAAGCTGCTAACTAAAATGTTGTTGTCATTCTGTTAAGGATGCTCACTGGGAGGTACAGAGAAGGAGGAGTACAAATTCACAGCTTTTCATGTCTCATTGCCACACCATGCCCTTTTTGAGCACAAGACCCTTTGCAGCTTTTGCCAGAAAAACTTTTAATTTATGAAGATAATTAATACTAATTTTTTTTTTTTTTAAAGGGACCATTTTTCTCTTTCTCTTTCCTTCTCTTAGCCTTCTGACAGTAACAGAACAAGTGAGTCTAAGAGGCAGCGTGTTCCTTCCCTTAGGTGAGAAGCACTAGCTTCAAAGAGTATGTGGTTTCTAAGTTTGTCTGTTTCATCTAAAAAAAAAAAATCCACCCACATAGAAAAAACACAGTGTTTGGTCAATATACATGTTAAACAGAGCATGCCCAGGTACACGGTTATAAAAGCACTACAAAACAACTTCAAGGACTGTGTTTGTCAGTGTTTAAAGATCTGGAAGTCAGAAATGCCATTGCCAACAATTTCTGTATAGCTTGATTGCAAAATAGTCCTGAAAATGCTACTTCTGGCATACAAGTCATGGTGATAACATCCTACACAAGAACTATTGTTCTAATCAGCAATTTTCCAGGTGCTAAGTACTTTTGGTTTCAAAGGCATTTTGTTTAGCTGTGCAAAATTGCTAACAGTAGGTTTTCCTTAATGCAAAAACAAACCAAACAAAACAAAACCAAAAAACACAATCAAACTAAACCAACAAACAAACAAAAAAAAAGGGGATATATAAGAGCATCTATAATACCTAAAATGTAATATCCATATTAGTACAGTAATTTTAATAAATATATAATTTCTTCTTAATGTGTGACCTAATAAATTCAGTCACTTTACAGCATGTCAGAGTGTTTTATTGCCCATTACCACATTCCATTTCCTTTCAGATAGCACTCTGCAGTTTTGTCTCCCAGTTACAGGAATATCCTTGAATGTGTTTTTAGAGTTACAGGCCAAACTACATAAAAAGACAGCTGCAGACCAGATGAAAACTGACTTTTGAAAGTGGCCAGCTACTTCATTCAGTTTTCCTTAGCAAATCTGGCCTGGAAATATAATCACAAATTTAGGTCCCAGAGGTTGGTGGAAAAATACCTTTACATCCTATTTGTCCCAGGCTGTCCACACAATCAATGTTTAATAGGGAGGGAGAAGCAGATGCAGAACATTACCCTCCCTTGAGAAAGATCTGTGTGTGTCCAGGAGGCCATGTGGCATCAGAACACTTTTGTGCTGCAGTGGGGAACTACTACAGTTGTCACACCAACAGCAAACAGATACAGAGCCCTCCTACACAGACTTTACACTATTCCACTGTCCTTGGCACAGTCCAAGCACACAGTTGTGTCTGAATGAGGTCCTTCATATAATCAGCTGGAGGATGTGGATGTGTGATGACTGGAAATGAAATGATGAATGTGATGACTGGAAATGAAAATGCAGAGGATTCTGAAATAACAGTGAAATGAGTTAATTATATTAAAGGATAGGAATTACATCTACTGCAACTGAAGAACATGCAGGATGCAGCTGGACAGAGCAGTCATTTGGTTAAAATGGAAAGAGTTTATGAAGGTTGAGCTCTAACATAAAAACCATTTTGCTGTCATTATAGGAAGCTGGAATGTTAAATCTGACAAAAGGCTAACATCAACTGAAATTTGATTTCATGTACATCAGGTCAAATTACATGTTACAAATAAGATTTACTGTAAGTTTAGTGTTTGTGAATCATTTGTGAACAGATTTTCTTTATTTGTAGTCATATACCAAATTGCTTCAATGTAAGCAACGCCACAATCTTCTGCATTGTTTGTGGATCGTTCATATTGACTATTCATAGCCTGTAATTGATCATTTAGCTCACAAGCCAAAACTGCCATTCTTGAAGGATGACTCGGAATGTTCAAATAAAATAGAGATGAAATAACAAAGAAAAATACACTTTCAATATGTATGTTCAGATGAATACTTTTATCTTCTATGACACAAGTACAAATCTGTGAAATTTTAGTAAATATTCAGAAACTAGGCAAATATGAAGACTGGACAAAAAATGTGAAAGTGAGTACAATACAGTGTTCATCAAATAAGTCAATAATCATCTGGTTTTTAGCTTTAATGATAAGAATTTCACAGAGAAATAATGTAAAAGTATTCAAATTTCCCCAATGGAAGGAAAAAAATAGCATTGAATATATGAATATTGAAAATAAATATAATAATAAATAAAATAGCATTGAATGAATGAGTAGCCTTTGGATTAAAAAATACCCAAAATATTACTTAATATTAACTTAATTAATATTAACTGGAGAAAATAGCATAATAAAAAGTCTCGTGAAAATACATAAAACAGCAGAATACAACTCTGAAAACCTTAGGCAAATCAAGAAAAAAATTAACTTCAAGCTAAAATAACATAGGCTGCATAGCCCAAATGATGTACTTCGTAGAAATGAAGATATAAGCAGCATCTTTTATGAAAAACACCAGCCTATTATGGGGAAACTACAGAGATTAGAGAAAGAGGTTGAGAAAAACAATTGAAGAAGGATGTAAAAAAACATGAAAGCAATCCCCTGAGCACAAAGAACTTTATCTGAACCAGAATCTACTGATAATCTGGGAATGTTTAATTTGGAGAAAGCTTTTAAGGCAAATCTAAAGAGTAAGTGTCAAAAATTACCATAAAAGAAGTTTATTTTTTTGACAGATAGTAATCCTTACTTCTTCCCCCTGTCAGTCCTCAGCCACAAGGCTACATCACCTTATTGAACTTCAATCATCATATCATACCATATATGATCATCAATCAACCTTACTCATCACCTATGATGATTATTTGGAATCTTAACTTGAAAGCCATGAAAATGAAAATGATTATTCTAAATTCCAGCACTGCTTCTTTTGTAACATGTGATCATCACCTTCAGAAACCATGTGAAAATGTTTTGTTCAGAAGGGGAAAAAAATGAAGCTAAATGACAAATTGTTAAACAAAAACATTGAAAAAGCAGTGGAGTGATTTTACTATAAAATGAAAATAATGAAAAAGTTTAAGAAGTCTGATCAGTCAAAAGGACATTCCTGTAAAGGCATCCTATTCTACAGAAGAGATTTAAACATCTGGTTAATGTGTAAAGTCTTATAAGACAAAATTAAAAACATTTATCTTATTCAGTACTTGTTGAGTTTTTAAATAATAAGTAGACTCAATGAACCTTCCACCAACAATATATTTTGACTGCTTGTTTCAGTACAGAAAGAGAAAAAATCTATTTTCTTTTACCAAAGACCTTTGTGAATTTTGAGTCATGACAGAAACAGTTCTTGTAATTTTTTTCCTACTTTTTCTTGTTGGCTTTACAGTCTTACAGGTGAAACTCAAGTGAAACACTGAGTATGAAACAATGGAATTAATGAAAACCTTGAAAAAGTGTCCTAGCTGATAAGTTTTTATATTCTAATGTCCACAACAGCAAAGACCAAGATTGCAATAGTTCCTTATGGAACTTCTTATGGAGGCCTCATGGATGATGGAGTTAACTCTTTCTAAGGGCTAAGGACAAACTGTTTTTCTGAACATAGTGGCCTTTTTCCTTCCTAAAGGACATGACCTCAAAGCGGTAGGACACATTCAAAGGGCTTTTGTGAAGAGCATGAAAAATGTATTAACTTTTTATGCAGTGGGACATCTTACCTGCTGCTATTCTTTATTATATTCAGTAACAGGAATAAGAAATGCTACAGAAAACCAAACCAAACAAACCAAACCAACCAAACAAAAAAACACCACCAAAACAAAACAACAACAACAAATTGATCCTTCAGCTGAAGTTAGTGAAAAACTGTTGTGTTCGATGGTTTGGTTCAATTCTGTTCCAGGGGTTTATATAGTCGCTAACACACTGGGAGGGATAAGAATCAAAAGAAAAAAGGCATGGCACATGGCACAGAGGTAATGGATCATTTTGCAGTTGACGTTGTAATAGGGGCCTGACATAGCCAGGCACCATTTAAAGCAACAAAGCTATTTAGAAAATACTGTGCACAGAAAAAGGTGTACGGAGCTGGATAAGTAGCTGGTGCATGTAAATAGGAGCTGAAGACAGAAACAGTCTGTTCTGTTATCTACAAAACTTAGATAACAATTTTGCTTAGATAAAGCAAACCGCTTAGATAAAGCAAACCAGTTAGATAAATCCAGGATGCTCCATCTGGCTTAAATCATCCCAAAGAAAATGAGCTAGTATCTTCAGATTCTTAAGCTTGTTACTAGCACTGGCATTAAAAAAATATTGCACAAATTTGCACAGCTTTTTTTAAGGCATATTTAGGTAGTCTTCTATTAACAAGTCACTATTATAACATTGCTATAGCAACCCTAGAGTTATGGTTAAGAAGACATTTTCTAAGCCTTTCTATCCAGGTGCTTCTAACTTTTAAAGCTTCTGAAAATTCTTTAAAATGCTCGCCAGTTCAGCTTAAATATTTCAACTCTGTCATTAACTTAATAGCAAGCACTTTAGAAAAAAAAATTTTAGAGGGGAAAATGTCATGCTTGTCGAATCAGCATGTATAAATACTTCTTGCATGAAGAGGTACATGCAGGTCTGGCAGTATGAAATCAAAGACAAAAGATGTTGATATGATGAGTAAGACTGTAAGTTTATACAAAACTAAATCAGTAAATCAAGAAATTATTATATCCTCAAGACCTGTAATGGTGCCCTAAACAGAGAGATTAACAGATTAACATACTAATGAACAAAAGTAAGCAGCATACATAGCAATACAAAGCACTATGTAAGCATCAGTTGAGGTTATTTGGGGAAACAGTTTCTCCACTTAAGTGTACAAAACCTTATGTTAACATAGGCGCACATTTCCTCTTTGGAAGAAATGTAGCAGAGATGAGAAGAAAACCCCCAAGCCTGTCATTGGGAAGTTTTCCCTTCAACAGGTTGTTTCCAATCAAAAGTAGCAGCAGCTTTCACCTACACACCTATACACAGTGCCAGGGGATCAGCTTTGCGACTCTCCTTGGCCATCAAATGAAGCAGGTCTACTTTGGCTTTCTGCCATTCAAAACCTAGACTGTTCTTGGAGGAAGCTAGACCTGTGTGGAGATTTCTTTTATTCCTCCACCCTCTAGGCAAGGTGGAGTACTCTAGGAAGACCACTATTTTTGTTTTCTTTAAGTGTCATCTGAAGACTGTGAAGCAAATCGGACATTCTCACGGATGACATTTTCATTTCTGGTTAAAAGAGAAAAAACAAGTTTTCTCACAGAAGGTAAATGCTTCAATGTTTTAATTTTTTGAGTCAATGCTGAATCATGCTGTTCTGGTCACAATGAGACAATCGTGACTGAAATCATGGGAATATATCTCCCTACTCCAGAAAAGGATTAAGCTATTCCTGATGGATATTTTCCTCTAACACCTTCTCAGAAATCCTCAGTGATTCCACAATCTCACAAGACAACCTGCCCTACTGCTGTACCACACTTAGGTCTAGGAAGTTTTTCTTGATGTCTAACATAAATCTCTCTTCCTGCAATTATGTTGAATTTATCTTTTGAAGATAAAGTACTATGTTCAGCAGGACATGATGTGTGAATGATGATGTGGTGACTTGCGAAGCTACATCACCACTCCTCAATGTGTTAGTCTTACAGAACAGACAGTTTACATTTTCATTAGTTGAAAAAGACACATTTACATTTTCATTTAGTTGAAAAAGACACATTCACCTCAGGGAAATAAAAAAGTCTAAATTTTAATAAAATCTAACTTGCTACTACTGATTTTTTTTCTTTTTTTCATCTTTAAAAAGGATAAAATATACAGTATTATATACAATTCTATAAAAATATACAATCTTGTGAAGGGCTTTTTCATTTAATGTTTTCTGTTTGCATATAATATAAATTAGATCTTGAAGGAAAAATTACAACCATTTTTATTTTCACATTTTAGAAACGCCTTCTGTATACACTGAACAGCCTACAGAAAAAGTCCCTTATAAGTAGCAGATCCATACTAATAGGCATTAAAGACCAGCTTATTTTCAAATGTATCTCTGAAAAATCCACATGGCACAAGTGCCTTGATTCCTGCAGAACACACCCAGACACTGCTTTTACAGCATTTGTTAACAGAACACTATGATTTGCTATTTTAGGTAAGCTAGAGATTTTACATTTTGTAAGATTATAAATTCCCAAACAGAGCTTCTTTCTGGCATAATCAGAGAATAAATATATATGGAAAAGACACCAACTGAATGACTATGTTTCTTCCCTGCTGAGTAGTTTATCAAAACACCTGACTTTTTTTTCCTTTGGGAACACTTAATTGTTAAATGCTTTTTGATCAGCTCTTATTTGCTGTATTTGATACCTTTGGATACGGATTAAACATGACAAACAATGGATGAGAAATGTAAAGAAGAACATACAGGCCTGCACTGCTCAGTTGTGGACCAGAAAAGATTTCAAATGTAGAGGAGAGAAGGGGACTTAGACTAAAGTAAGTTTTTACATTAGAAACACCAGGTTCAATTTGCACGTCAGTCCTCAGAGAAAAGAGTGATGTAGGTTGGGTTGGGATAGAGAGGATGTGATCAAAGACACCAATGTAGGATGGATGTAGGATGTAGTGATCATAGTGATCATAATCTCTTTTTTAATAAGGGTATTGAAGTTGCTGTTGTTGAAGGTCTACATTCATTCATTGTCTCTGGAGTCCAAAGAGGTGGTAACAACCTACAACACTGTGAATGTAGTCAAGAAAAATAAAGAAACTGGAACATCCCAGAAGCAGAGCTACCTTTCTGCATGGAAGCAATTTGGCAATTCATCGACACCAAAAGCTGACAAAGCAGGAGAGACAGCTGACACACGCTGCCGCAGGGAACCCTCAGCAGTACAACTGCTCCTGGCAGGGATCTTGTATCCAGATCCAGACCTGCTGCAGTGTAATTGTAACTCCATGGAAATCAACTATTTAAACTGTGTAAACTGTGTCTGAATTGAACCTTTTGGGTTTTGTACTGATTTCAAATGAGCCTTCTCACTTTTTCCCATGGTAACAAGAGTTGGTCTAAGTGCTGTCAACAGCATGGGAAGATGACAGGTAGTAACAGCCACTTCAGTATTCCTAACGGTTCTTCTGTGTTGCTCATGGAGGTGCAGAATAGGTGACACCATCATCATTACCTTTGTTTGCTGGCTAAAATGAAAAGTGCTAGGGATTCAGCTCTCTCTGTAGTCTACCAGGAGCTCCATAAAACAGTAATAAACTGTGGGGCAATTTTCTACATGGAACATTACACACATCTCTTTCCATAGAAAAGAAATCCTCAAAGGAAAAGCAATCTATTGACTGAAGATGGGACTGACAAAGTAGTGGGTGTATATAAACAAACTGGCTATATTTATAAACATCTATGTTAACCACCTAGTTAACACTGAATCAGAATACGTGGTGCTTTTACCATCATTAGGACAGTCAGGTCTTTTCCCTGCAAACCTGTCCATGAAACTCTATCACATTCAAGAAGTTTTGCAAAAGTCAGAGAATAGTTAGCAATTAAACATGATGATAACTAGTCACTCATTGTGAAGAAGGTTATATAGAAATATGTTTGCTGTCAAAAGCATTCATTTATCACTTATATGACACCTATGGGACAAAAGTATGATGAAGCATGAAAACAGTGCACTGGAGCCAAACCTTTTTTGTTTCTTCCTTTTCTTCACACCTTCAAGTAAGATATATGATGTTGCTGTTGAAAACCTATTCATACTGGAAACCGAGTCAGGTCTGAAACATGTTTAACATATTCCAGGTGAGGGAAAAGATAATAAGTAAATAAGGAAAGCCATTTATTTAGCAAAACCCTGCAGCTACTATATTACTTATCCCAGTGCAAAATGGTAGCAAATAAGAATTGTGACATTCCACACAGGTATAAATGATTAATTATACACAGGACACTGAGTGTACAGCAGACTGCACAGGATGCAAAAATTTTCCCATTTTTACTCAGATTCATTTTTAACTGTCACTGAATCCACTGAAGTACAATTTCCAATTTTTTTCCTATCCTTGGTATTGTTTCTTGTGTGTGTGTGAAAATATCTCTCTGTACTCATTAGTCCTATATAATTCAGGATAAAATAGGGTAAGTTACACAGGTGCATCAAGATTCCTCCAGGAATAATTGCATAAAATTATCTTTACCAAAAACAGATTTTTTTTTTTTTTTTTTTAACATCTTTTCTAATGTGTTTGATTATATATTTCTGGCCAGGAGTGATTCCCTGGCATTTTTGTAGGATCTGGCCTCTCTCACTGCAAAATGAGTCCATTCTACTGCAAATCACAGTCACTTCTCATTATACACTCCACAGCTATTTTACTATAATTCATCTATTTTCAAATGATTTAGCTATTTTCTACTTTGGTTTCAACTGGGATGCTATTACTTATCTTTGCTCATTATTTCTTAGAACATATTTCACACTCTTAAGTTTTGTATTTCCGGGAAACGCTTGTATTAAAAATCCCATCGTAACTAGTGAAGACTGAAATATTCCACGCATGTGTTAAGGGAGCTTCAACTTAGTACTGTCAAAAGGCAGTGCAACTGAAAGATTTTTTCTTTAATCTTCCTAAAACATACTTAACATACGGAACTGTTTAAACATGATGATAACCATTTTTCCAACTATATCCATTGCTTACTATTTCAGTATAGTATAGTGGTCAAAAAGCCAGAGATTATCTCTATTACAGGTATTTATGATCTAAACAATACACAGCAGATTAAGAAACAAGTGTCAGAAAATTGTTCTGTGAATATCAGAATCCATGAGGTCTTCTTTCCATTGGAGTTGTGCACTGTGACTGATTGGTTTTTTTACTGAATAATATTAACAATATACCATGAATTCACTTGTTGTTGGACAGCAAAGAATACGCACAGGAGATAACCAATTTGAAGGCTGCAACTGTGGGAAAAGACAAAATCAGAGTTCACATCTGGACAGTCCACAGAGGAAAGAAACCCAGACTGAAGCTCTAACAATATAATCTCTAATAATGGAATATCCAATACAATAAAAGTCTCACAGTCCTCTGACTGGATTTTCTACTGTCTAGTAAGAATGAGCTCAAACTGCACTCTTTCTTTTCAGAAGAACATGAAATAGACTCATCTTCTTCTGGCCCATGTTCTTTGATAAAAAGACACTTTAAATGCCTCTATTCCTCTTCCAAGTTTTTCCCAAGACAATATTTTATTCACGGTAAAGGGTAAATATATGCATCCACACAGTCTAATCACAGAAATTTTATTTCCTCAAGAAACCAGGTCTAAAAATGGATAAGGAAGCATTAACATGGAGCAGTTGTTTTATTATGGGGAGAGGTGACAAGGCTGGACAAGGTGGAATTCAAATGGGAAGAGCTGATACAGAATGAAAGGTCAAGTGAGGCAGTGAGGTCAGTGGCCAACCTGCCAGATGAGAATTTAAGGGGATGAAAGCAGACAAATGCAAGGAGAGAGAAAGATGAGATAGAAAATCAGAGAAGAGGGGGAGGAATAAATGGAGGAGAACAGGTGAATGGATGAGAAAATGAAGAGTAAAAACTGGCTTGTTGAGGAGAAAAGATTGACTCAGCTTAAGAACTGGTCCCTCTGGAGGACATTGTCTCAAATTATTTGCAAGCAGATATTCATTCATCTTCATGAAAGTTATGCAAGGAAAAAGAGGAGAGCATCTCAGAGGAGATGTTATCCACTCAGTCCTTCCACTTCTCTGAGGAAACAGCATCTGCTCAGTGCTTACAAGGCAAGGAAGTGAAAACTGGCTTTATATAACAGCTGCAGATGTAGACTGCCAAGCAAAGTAGTTCATTGCTCCATCAAGAGTCTAAAAATTTACAGCTCCTGTGATCCACTGGAAGCTTGTTGGGTGCTGTAATAAACAGTTTGAAGAACTCTCCTGTGAAGAATATCAGTTGCGGGAGGAGAGAAGAATGATACAAGCAATGGAACCTGCAAGAGGAAAAAAACTATACATTTCAGGCAACATAAGAGATGGCAGTGGTCAGAGGCTCTGGATGCCATTGATACTGCCAAGATGGAGCAGTGGGAGCAAAAAAAGAATGAGAGGATGTTCAGCACAGATATTTGAATGATGTTTGAAAATAAACTTCAATAAAAGAAGGCTCAGGCTCCCAGATTGCCTTGGGAAAGAGGTCATGGTGAGAGAAGTTACAGAGCTCTGTAACAGCTAATGAGTAACTAATAATGAGTAACTGTTTGTAGACACTATAACTGGTTTGGAAATGTTATAAAAATGTGAATAATTTTAAAGATTAAAATTAACCTGATCCGAGGGTGAAAAGGTCTTTGGTTTCATTTAGGAATTTATTGTGGGTTTAGTGTTAATTTAAAAGCTAGAAATGCAACTGGATGATTTTAATCCTTTCCTGACATTGGCTTAATGAGGGCCAGACCACCACATCAGCTCTGGTACCCTCCTTGCTAATAGGAGCACTGTGGTGGGTAGTGAAAAAGATGATGTAAAAGGCAATCCCTTCCTTAATTGCCCACACACACCATACTCTTCAGAACCACGACACTGACACCAATCACATCTTACGTAACTGTGGAAAGGCAGACATCAAGAGAAGAGGACAGGGGCTACAGTTTTGTTTACATCACCTACCCTTACAGAGTGAGACTTCTCCACTTCTCTATTGCACCTTCTCAAGAAGAATAAATGCCATAGTTCGACCTTCCTATGACAGTAGCTTCTGAACAGTTCTCTTGGTGGCAAGAAAAGTACATGGTATGGAGGGAAGAGGCAAGGCTGGCATCTTATTTTCAGCTCTTTTAAAGAAATGATCTCTTGCCTTCAAAAGAAAATGTCGATTTTGTTTCCAGAGAACAGTGTCATGAGGAACTCGAATAGTCTCTAAGCCTGTACTTGATGGGAATGGGGAGGGAGGGAGGGAACAAACACCATGACAGACAGTAGAGCGCATTAGCAGCGCTACTCTGCTTTAAAATGAGCTATGTGTTTCACAAAAAACCTTCCTTCTTTTCATTCTTAAAGTTAATTATTTTCCAAGAAACTCTGAACTGACAGTACGTTTTTTAAATTAATTTGGCTAGAATATATAAAGATGGAAAAGACAGCCCAGAAGACACAGGTTACTCTGTATTTCCAACTGGAGGTCTCAACAAGCCCTAATAATAAGCACAGATTAATGCTTTCAAGGACCCTGAAATGTAAGTAAGAATAATTCTCATTTTACAGATGAGGAAACTCAGACACAGAACAGTTCTGTGACTGCTGGGGTCAGAGTGTAGCAATGCTATCTATCTCATCTGTCAATCTCTGCTGCCCTTTCCCACAGTATATGATCTTCTCTCAAGAATTAATAACAATATTACAACAGGCCACAAGTCTAAATTCGCTCTTTCCTTTCCCCAGACAGGGTTTATCTCACTTGTTTCCTCTTCTAGCTCTCCATTCTGACCTTTTCCGCTTTCCTCTTTTCTTCATTGCTGCTTTAAGCTGTGTACATGGTAGGGATAGCCAGGCTAAAGTAACATGTTATATTTTACCTTGAAGGCTGTGAAAGTTGTGATCACTCTTACTTGTTTCAACAAGGGGTTTGAAAGTCTTCTATGTCTTCTACTGTAATAAGACTTAACCTTGAGGTTGGGAGAAACTGTTCCTCAAATAAAGTAGATGGCAGGAGAAAACATAGTCTGAAAATAAGCAGCTCTAGGTAGTGACTTCGAAAACAAAGCTTTTAAAATTAGTAATGGTATTCTGAAATTGACTCAAATTCTGTGGAGGTCCAGCCTACAGAGGGAAGCTGACCTCTTAGATTCCAGACAGCAGGGTAACTGTTAGTGAACAGGTACAGCTAAGACAGAATAAAAATCTCCCTTTCTAATGCTTTGAGGAAGACGACTATGTATTTGTTAACTGGCAGTGTGTGGAAATGTCAGGAAAAGTGGTCTAACTTGAGCACAGCACTGAACAAAATACAAGTTTGCCTCTTCAGATGTGATCTTGACAATCTCACAGCTCTTTTGCCAGGTGCTGAAGCATCCTGCAGCAAAGGTGGACAGGCATCATCACCCAAAATCACAAGTAGACACAGCGTACATTTCTAGGGAGTGCCTTTTCCCAGAAACCTGACAATATCTTTGCAGGATACAAAGTTTTGTGCCTGATACATGATTACTGCCTGCCAAAGAAGGCTGACCTGTTCTGTTAAGTATGTTCACATCCCCATCCATGGTTAACTGTGTTAGCCCAGTGTGAGAAATTAATCCATGGCCTCAAGATACTACAGAAAGACAAATTTCAGACTGTGGAAACCTCAGTAACAGTTTATCTGCAATTTTATCTGTAAGTATTACATGACCTGCAAACTAGGTCACAAATTGGATTTGCATTATTACTGTTAGATCTGACAACACTGTTTTGAAAATGGAGGAAGAGACCAGAATATATTCAAAAGACACTTCTACCACTTCAGCATTTGTGGCTGGATGGTATAGCATACCTTCTCTCCTTGCTGGTTTGAACTGCTCAGTGGACTGACTTTGGCTAGCTGGCACCACCTGATCTAATTTTGTTAATAAAAGTCAGGGTGGAGCTGTAGATGAGCTCTGAGATTGAAATTCAACGGTTCTGGATCTTGCACTCAACAGCATGAGTTTTCTGTTAATAAAGTACAAAAAGAAACAGACAGAATCAATTAATGTATAATTATTCAAGAGAGTGGTGCATTTATTCACCTCTGTAAGGGTTTTTTGATCAATGTGTAGCAAAGGACAATGGTAGTAGAGATCTATATATCAGAATACTGTGGAGTGGTAGGTAGATGCTTTCTTCCACTTCTTTCTCATTTTTCTTTTTCTTTTTCTTTTTTTTTCTTTTTTTTTTTTTTTATTCCTGGGAGCAGAACCACAGGTTTTCAACTGTTAGCCTTAAGCCTCAGAACAAAAGGTCTTCCTATTCTGCTGGACATTACTTATATAAATTGCACTTTTGGATAGTTCAGAATGACCCATCAATACCATATTAACTGTTAAGAAACAATGCAAAGAAAAGAAGTTGATTCTCACTTTTAAAACTCTTTTTTTCATGTATGTGTCTACTTGTTAGATAGGATTCTGTGAAATATAAATTTCAGAACATGAAGACTGATTTCACTGTTTCTTTGGTACAAGAAACCAATGAAAAATAATGTATCATTAAAAAGACTTTTGTTTGCTTCAGGATTTCACACATTCTGAGTCACTTATCCATGTCATCAAAGCTTAATAGCTATTTTGATAACATGAGTCTTAATGTCACTGTATTTCTTCATTGAAAGAGTTATCAAACAAGTTTTTCAGCCAGAATTATATTAGCACCATAGTATTTCAAAGTTAAATTTGAGAAAGATAAATAGGAAAAATGTACTCTAGAGACTTAAAATGCACACTGTAAAATGTCCATTATTAAATGAATATGCTTTAACCACCTCTGTCTAATGGAACCAGTTTGGTTCTACATTTCCTTTATCCTTGCTTTGGTGATGAGACAGGAAAGTACCACACCAATATGTCAGATATCTATACCAGACATCATATGTAAAATATCAATCGGAGTTGTTAGCTTTTTTTTAAACAATCTGTCCAGATGTTTATATACTGGCATTTAAACACTTAACTTTAAATTTTTGTGTCCCAGTTCAGCACTGAATTAGATTAATTTGATCCCACTGACCAAGACATCCCCTATCTTAAAAGTTCCCCTAGTAGGATTAATACAGTCTACTAGCAAGAACATTGCTATTTAAAATCATGGTCAGCTTGATAGCAAAGGCCAAAAGTTCATTCTCACATATAGCTGAAACAGGGACAAAAATAAGCAGACCTCAGGAATGATGATCTCCATTTAGCTAATTAATTAATACAACGTAAGGTAACTTAGGAATAAGAATACCCCTGAGAGATTTTCACGGCTTTCAAGATCATGGATACAGTACAAAGTAAAGTAATCTTTTGATGTCAGATGAGTGGAAGCGGCTTCACTGGCATATTTTTTCTGCTGTTTTGAAGTTAGCACCATGTTCTTATTTGTTCTGGTATAGTGCAGTCTCCTCTATTTTTATTTAACCAAAAAAAGCACTCTTAAAGTCATAGTATGTTAATATTCACATTAAATATTAGTGAGAACACAGCAAAGTGGTAGTAAAAGATAACCGTTAGAAATTCACTATGAATAGGCAATGCTATAGTTAGATCGATCTAAGCAGAGCTGGCATGAATTAAGCTTGCATTTCCTAGTCGTCTTCACGTGTGTTGTGCAGAACATAGGAGCTTTATTTCAGCTTAATTTAGTGTTGGAAACACTAAAACACTTTAAACTTGGGCTTTAACCAACACTTTTTTTGGTGCTAATTATATTTCAAACTTCCACCTCAAGCTCCTGCCCCTCCACACTTTGCCATCCTTGTGAATAGCATGTGCACACAAGTGCAGTCATAAAACCCTCCTACCTTGAAGAGATAAAAGGACATTAATTTACATTTTTATTAAACATTATAGATAGAAGCATGCACTGCAGTGCCATGTTGAGTTGTGAAGGAGGGTTCCAGTAGCAGCTCTGATTACTGCACCGGAAAACACATAACAGTCTGTGTATTGACATATGTGTGACTAAAGGTAGGGAAATGACACAATGGGTATTTAAGACATAAGCAACTTGAGAAATAACTGCACTTGTCAATGCAGCTGTGCTCTGCAGGGTCACAGACAACATCCCTGATCTCTCATTCTCTGCTAGGAGTGCAGTGGGGACAGCACACGTGGCTGGCCAGGAAGAACACTCATCCATCAGCCGCTACCCAGCCAGCCCGGCAGTAGTGAGGGACTCCAGAAGGAATCTGGTTCAGTTCTCACTTGGAAGGAGGATGTTGCTCAAAAGTGTAAAATGGAAATGCTCATTATAAAAAGAATCAAAAGCTGAAAGAGTTTATTGTTGAAACCATGGGAGAAGACTAAAATCAGACTGGTCTCACACCTGCTAATCATAACTTATTTCCTGTGCAAAGATTTCTGGCTGGTGATACTAAAAGAGCTACTTGAAGATAGTCACATCTTGACATCACACAGATGGGGGTGATAAAAATGACTGTAACACTAAAAGCAGCTCATTTCTAAGTCTGCACCACTTCACCACTCAGATACTTCACAGAAACCTTTCAACATGCTTAGTGACAAACATAAACCCTCCACCTACCCTGCAGGATTCAATCTACTCTTGCCCTTGAGTTTTTCCAGTTTATCTCCAGGGCCTGACTTCCCATCTCGGATGGCTTTGGGTAGAATTATTTAAGACAGCACCACCCAGGCTCTCCACTTGAATGTGACTGCTCCAGCAGGAGAGGTAACAGAGCAAATAGAGCAAATACATGGAAGCTCTTCTGCCAGGGCTGTCCTCCCCTCTCAGCCCTCACCACCACCTTGGAGATCACACATTTGACACACATTTGACACACATCTGACACACATTTGCTCCTGCGGTGACTGCCACTGACCAGGGCACAAGAAAGACTGTTGGGAGTTGCAACACCTACTCCTATTGCAGAGGCTGCCCAGCAAGCTCAGGAGTCCAGGCTGTGGAAGATCAGCCCTGCCCAGTTATTTGCAGCAGTGATTTATCACAATCGGGCCCTGACCTGTCTTTCCTGTCCCTTTGTGGGAGGTTAGGGCTCCTACAGCAGGAAGGGAAGGGATAAATGCAGACAGTAATGTTTCTAGTCAAAAAGCAAGATGCCACAAAGCTACTCCACAGGAGTCTTTAGTAATCCTGATCTTTATACGCTAAAAAAAAAGTATTGCTTCTCTATTGTAGAACAGACATGATAATGGGAAATATGTATGGGCCTTACCCTATAATTAGGGTGCATTCAGAAGTGTCAAAGACTTTCCAGGCAGGCAAATGTAAAGCACGGTGACTCATTACTAAAGGGTGTGACTGCTCCCAGGGATTTGTAAGATTTTCTTTAAATGCTGAATGGATGCTTCCTCTTCCATGGGATGTCAGAAACCAGAATTTGAAGACCCTGTTGGGGACCAATCTGTCAAGCTGCTAATTAGCCAGATAAAGCTGTTTGTGCCGAGTCACCAACCTTAAAGGTGATGAAAAAATTCTTTTACCCACCTCACCCCAGGGAAATAGGTTAGCCCGACTGAAGCAGTAAGGAACTGTCCAGGATGCTTTGGTTTTTAATAACACCCTCAGGATGGACCAATTTAGTCATGTAAATTTTAATATTTTTATTGAAAAAAAAAGTCAGTTTATGAATAACACCTGTCCAATGTGTATATGTCTTTCTGACCTCAACTTGGTCAAATGAGTTTGACTTTATAATTATATCTTGCTGCCTTCTGGCTGGCATGAATGAGGATATTAGCTCTGTTACTACCAGCCTATTTATTAACTTTCTGCTTTTACTCAAACTTCGGTATTTTGGAGCCAAAGGTTTTATGGAACCAAAGGTTTGCAGTCTAAGCAGTCTGCAGATAGCACTAAGATATATGTTTGTGTATACACTTATAGATAATTTAATCTGAGATGGTTTAGGGGTGGAATACCTCTATTTATAACAGGGAAATTAGAAATTTAGTAGTCCTTCAATATTACTCACTAAAACAGCTATTACATTCCTAGCAGAATACCACAAACCAAGAATGACAGCATTATTTTACTATGACCTGTGTGTAGAAAAGGGGCAGATTCTCATAGTAGAAGTTTTTTCAGAATGCTGTTCTGACAGGGTTGCATTTGTAGAGCAAAGTTCACCCTAACGTAATGATTTACACACTATACTGTAAAATCTACACCACAAAATAGCTTTATGGAGTTTATGAAGTTGCTTATAGAGCTATCGTTCTCACACTTTGCTACAGGTAAAAGTCTGACGGTATTTGCATTTTACTCTGTTATAGTCAAACATACTGTACTAAAAATTAAGACTGTGTTAAAGCAAGCTGAAACTGACCATATATATACATCAAGGATATCTTTTCAATTAAAATTTCAAGGAAAAGAATTCTTTTAGTGACATTGCTTGCAGATGAATACTCACTGAAATAATGCTTATTTATAGAGGGAAGTATCCCTATGAAGTGAGAGTTACTATTGTCCAACAGACAGACCAATCCTACCTGCATTCTCTCTGTTTAATTTTTCTCATTTTTCTTACAGCTTTACAAGTAAAATGAAATTTATAGATGTTAAAGACTGGCTAATACAGGTTGTTTCCAACAAAAAAAAGTATGGATTTTTTAATGCACTGGTACTCATTTGACTTGCACAGATACCAGATTCATATGAATGACTACAGGAATTCCAAAGGGGCCATTATGGGTTGGGGTTTTTTTTGCATCAATAATCCACACACAAAGAAAGAATTTACATAATAGAATACAAAGACTCCATGACAATATGGAAATAAAAACATTTCTACATGATTTTGTGCTTCAAAACCATGGATTTACCTGTTATGTTTTTTAAGTGCTTAATGCTAATCTGCCCATTAAAAACTAGCACCCAATTGACCATTCAGTCTTTGTGTAAAAAACAACTGTCAAATACAAAGTACACCATGCAGCAGAACTTACTATCTACTTCATATTATTACAGTGAAGATTAATTAATATCTTTAGAGCTTTAACATGTGTTAAGTATTGTCCTGGTTTCACAGGGACAGCATCATAGGCCTGCCATGGTCTGCAGACCATTAGCAGTTTGGAGTCATCCAGGGCAGCTGCCCCGAGCTGGTTCATGGGTGTATCCCAGCCAATAAACATCACAGTATAAAGGGGAAAGATGCTGAGGATGGATGGTTTTTTGCTTGGGCTCCTTCTGACCCTGCTCCTGAGGACTGCTTTCCTGTTTATAAGGACTACTGTGCATTTACCAGGCTGAGTATAACTTTGTTTATATTGGCATTGGTATTAGTTTTGTTGTTTCATTAAATCTGTTTTCATTTCAACCTATCAGTCTCTTCTCCTTTTCCAGACACCCTTCTTGGCTGGGGAGGGGTTATTGGATGACAGAGCAACTGCTGTAATTTAGCCCTGGATACAGACCAAATGCAGATAAGAATTTTTCCAAGGATTTAGATACAACAATGTTCAACACAATAAAGAGCCCTGGCTAACTAGCTAACTGCTATGTTAAAATACAGATGGTAAAATTCTCTTCCTGGCTTTATTCAAGAATGTAAGGATCCAGAGAAAGGAAAGATATCCTGAAAACTCCAGAAACTCAGGATGCTTAGATGCTTTGTGACAGTATGTGTTAGAGCTGTCTCAGGACTACTGCGGAGCTACAACAGCCTCCAAAAAGTCATTCTTCAAACAAGAATTGAAGCACAGCAGTGTCCTGGCTCTTGACTTCACTCTTCCCCACACCCTGCTCCCCATTCTTCCTCTGCCATATTCCCATGACATGATTTGTAAGGTGGCAGTACAAAACAACCAGATGGGCTAAACACCAGCTGACACAGGGATGGGGAGATAGTTTCTTAATGGCTGGTTCCTGTCCACTGCCACACTTACTTCAGTCTTTGGTTTGAGGACAAAAACCATGCCTTTGTTGTCCATGTAAATTCTTGAGTATACAATTTAATTGAAACATAGTAGTAACATTGTTTTTAGGGGCTTATTTTTCATTCATAAATCCAAATGAACCTATAGCATCTCAATGTAAAAATAATCCCACTTAGGGAAGTCATTTTAAGGCACAACAGGATGAGCTGCAATTACTGGCTTGGTAGCAGGCTTCCTGCACTTGCTTCTGTAAGTCACTACATCTCTCCCCAGCCCAAGGTTTTTACCAAATCTACTTTCCTAGCTCTCCATTAAAATTGTTAATTATCATCTCACAAAAAGACATGCTAGATATTTGTACAAGATCTATCTTACAAGGAGCACTAGTTGGTACTATGACACTAATTAATAATAAAACCACAATCTAAATTTTACTCCACCTATTTTTTTAAAAAAATACTTAGTTTGTTTCCTGGCTTTGCAGTTTGTGACCGTCTAGCTGTGGTGTTGCAGTAGAGCTCCAACAAGTGCTTTAACAGCACAGGCTGGTAGGGGAACACACATAGAACAGAAAGATGCATTGTGAGGTGGAGAGAAATTTACTTTCAGGAAACAATGATTTTGTGATAAAGAAGATGGAGTATATGACTGTAAACATTAAGTAGTATTTTCAGTTGAGCTGTTCTTAATCATGAAATATGTATGCTGGCCTTATTTTATCATCTGTACACCCTTAAAATGGTAGGGGCAAGGAGATCAAGCAATGATTTTTCCATCCCTTGTGGTATTCTTCTGAAAAGTGGAAAATGCGTTTCACCCTGATTCTGGTGCCAGGCACTGAGTTGTTTGCTATCACAGAATTTCATGTCAGATGGAGGAGACTGAACTGTGAATTCCTAAACACAGAAAAATATTTTCAGATGTCTGTGCAGCCCAAAGCAGCTGTTAAGCCTCCACATGCTGACAGTAAGTTCATACCTGTGCTCTAACAGAACAGAGAAGGAGCCATATCCAAAAAGACACAGGGCTTCTGAAAAAAACCCACAAACATCAACCACCTCTGGGAGCTGGTCTTCTTAAAAAAAAGGCAAACCAAAACAAACAAACAAAGAAAAAGGATCACAAACAAAGCCAAAATAAAACAAAATTAAACAAAAACCAAAACCAACCACAAACAACAATGGCAACTGACCAGGGGAAAAATATGTAGGCCTCACCCATGTCTGAGTGCCCAGGACTTGTCTGAATGGTCCTTAGGAAGACTCTGCACTTAACAGTACTGGCTGCACTTTGACAGGTCAAGTACCCTATAAACTGGCAGAGAAAAAGCATTCATGATGGGTACATCAGTTAAAATTACACTGATGTCATATCACAAGGGATATAAAAAGCCAGAGAGATTGTGATATGTAGCTCTGTAACAATAGCCATTAAAATTGGCGTTTCTCCCTCTCCTTCAAACTATACCGTACCTCTCAGCGCAGTGCTTTTTCTTTGGCTGACAACATAACAAACATACCCAAGGAAAATACAACCTCATAAGAAGAAAGTGTCATCCCTTGAGACCTGATGTCAAATGAATGAATATTCATTCAAATAAACATCTGTTATATCCACACATTGCTGTAGTAAATCTGTTTTAATAAAGTACAAAAGGCTGAAAAAAAAAAAACCAAACCTAGGCTGGCTTTTCAATTAGTCTCTGTTAAATGGGCTTTTTTTATTTTCACTTTGTATCCTGAAAGCCACAAAAGCCACACAACATGTAGTAGCTGACATGGTGTGCAACCCTGACCAATCTATTTACTTTCATTCTGTAGATGCACACTCTTCTACTATTGTTGGGGGTTTTGTTTGTTTGTTTGTTTGTTTTTCCTTTTTGATGCCTGTGTTAATTTTCACCTGAAATTAAAGAAATTAATTTTTACACTTAATCATGACTTTCAAAGGTCCAGCAAGCCTCATCTTGAATATCATCAACAGAATGGGGTGGGGGGAAAGGGGGGAGAAAAAAGAAAAGGCTCTCGGTGCTGACTGATAGATTTTTGATATTGCCATGTTTCCCTTTCACTAATTATGCCCAGATTGCTCATCATGCCAGATACTGTTTATGCTAGGAATTTTCTACAGCATACCTCAGGGGCAAATTGCCTGTAGTGGTGATGTGGGAATTCTCTACAGCCTACTTTAACAAACAAACCTTCAGTATTCCTCCGCATCACATCATTCAACTCTCTTGTCAAATCTTCAACATACTTTTCAACTGAGCTAACTTCAGCTACCCAGGGAAGGGTATTCCCTGACACACCAATTGTTTATTCCCTCTAGAGCACAATATACACTCCCTGGCCCCTTGATCCTGCACAAGCTAAGAGAACACATTAGCTGTTGATAGTGAAAGCCCTTTAGGTAAAAGTCATGGAGGTGAAAGCCCTCGTGCTGGACAGCAACATTAGCCTGAGATTTCGTAAATTGCACAAACATTTGCAGTAACTGTTAAATCCTTTTCTGCTGGAGCCAATTATCCACAATCTCATCTGCTTTTCACAGATAGAATAAATCTTCTTTTACAAGTAGATTTTATTGCCAGTATGATCAGGCTCTAAGTTTGGAATATTTATGTCATTTCATGTTGGCAGATTGCTTTTACCATGCAACTTACTCTAGGTGTATGGTGTGAAAAGCTGTTCAAGTACACACCAGAACAGCATATTAATGACAGAGCAGAAAGTCAACTGAATCTCCATCCTATACCATCTTCCTGTGCCACCTACCGCAACTGCTCTTGATTATTCTTTCCTTCGCAAAACATTGAGAATTTACCGTGCTGACTGCTCACGAACACCTCCCAGCTCTGTTTTTAATGCCAAATCCTCCTGTTGGGAGCCATGAGGCTGTGGGGTGGCCCTCCTGCTGCAGTGGGGGTGCAGCACCGTGTTTACCACACAGGTTCTCCTGGCACGTTGTGTCTTCTCAGGCCCTTGCAGGGCATGGATGAAGGGACAGCTACGGCCAACGCTCCGCTGCTGGGGCTCCCACAGAGACACCACACCAGACACCTTGAGTTTCTTCAGTTTCCATGTGTGAAAATGTGGCAAGACCAGAGACTTTTTGGAGGGCAGTACACGAGGGAGGTAACGGCAGGGTGAGGAAACACCGACAGTCCCATTGCCGTGTCGGCAGCCAGCGCCTGTCCCTACCCTGACACCGAGCGGAAGGCCGCAGGCGAGGTGTGAAGTGCGAGGCCGGCGCGGCTGAGGAGGCCCCGGCTTGTAGAGGTCTCACGGCCCCCACCAGGATGCAGCCGTCGGTGGGCATCGGCCTGGCGAAGCTAGGTGGTGCCCCCCTGGCGCCGCTGGCCTGGGAGCAAGAGCCCGTCAGCACGCGGGCTCAGCCGGTGGCGGTAGGAGGCCGAGGGCCGAACCGAACCGGGCCGGGCCGGGCCGAGCGGCCGTCGAGGGCCGTCCCCCCGCGCGCCGCCGCTTTGTCCTTGCCCGGCCCGGAGCACGCGCGCGCCCGGCCACGGAGGGAGAGCGCCTGCGCGCACCCCGGACCGGAGCGCGTTCCGGCGGCCGCCAGGCGTGAGCGAGCGCCCCCTCTCCCCTCCCCCCCGCTCGCCGGGAGCTCCGCCGGCGGCGCCGCGGCGGCCGCGGGCGCGGCGGCGGGTAGGGGGGGGGAGGCGGGGGCGGGGGGCC
>JANIJG010010835.1:9782-37170 GCA_024611175.1 Megaceryle torquata | reverse complement strand
GAGAACATAGATGCAAAGGCTTTGAGCCACAAGATTAATTTTTTCTATGCCCAGGAACAGTTCTATTTCCTGACATACACACTCCTCCATATATCTCTGAAAGTCCATCTCGTCTCTACTACCATTTTTGGAAGATTAGCTTAGATGTCATTCTTCAAGTGGTCAGAAATCATCTAATTTCCAGTCTAAATTTATGACCAATGTACACACTTTGAGTTCATGACAGAAATTCCTCTTAACTAGAAGAGATCTTGTCTTTTTTACCTTCTTCCCTCTCCTGAATATATTTATGTATGAATCATCATATTCTCTTTCAACACTTTGCTAGGCCAAACAAATCTATAAGCAATGGGACAGTCGTGCACTAAGCATTTTGAATTATTAAAAAAAATTAATGTGAGAGTCAGACAGCCTCACGTGGCATCTACATGTATTGTAACAACCACTTAAGAGCTATAACAACTTGCATTCTGGATATAATTTAGAGGACTTAGTTTGCTCCTCTTACATTTATTAAGATTTTAAGCATATACAAAGGAAATACAATTTAATATTATCTGAATTCAATCTAAAAGAAAAAAAACCAAAACCTCAATGTTAACAAATTCCACTGGTAGCAAATAAAAAAAGAAACTGGTATGTTCACCTAATTGAATATTATATTGAACTACACATTCAGTTCATTAGCTCCAATAAAGTTTCTCAGCATAAAAAGACCATGAAGTATAGTATCGTTTTAAAGAAAAATCTTCAAACTCATGCACTAAATATATTTAAATGCTATTTATGGAAAAGAACATGACCTTTTATTAAACAGTCTTAATGCATTTAACCTGAGCAGATGAAATTCACGCTGTCTGGCGAGATTTTTGAGGGTGAAGAAGAGGTGAAAAGAAGGTAATTACATTGTATCAAAAAATGTATAGCAGTTTGTGTTAATGAATGAAGTCTTGTAAAATTATTTTAATATTAAATACTTCCATAAGTGTCCAGTACACTCTGTCTACCTCTTAGGACTTGGATTTCTGATCCCTGGCTTTTGAGTTTAGGATCAGACCAGAACACACAGGGACAACAGAGAAGTCAAAGTGTGAATGCACTGTGGATGAAAATGTCCATGTACCCCGGCCAGTTTTTAACCAAACCAGAAACACTGAAATCAATTGTAGTTCTCAAACATAATAACAGCTGAAGCTAACTCTGAGCAGAACAAAGGTTTCAGCTTTTCAGTACCATCTACTTTTTTCTTCTCCACTTCCTCCATTTTAATTAAAAATTAATTAAAAGGCATATCTAGCTCTTTAATCATTGTATGGGTCTGCAAAGCCAGAAGCATTGCCTCAAATGCCACAAGGGAAGCAAGGTCAAACCTACAAAGAGCTTGGATATGAAAGCTCAGAGAAAATCCACCATCTAGACAAGAAAGTGTCATTTATAGATAGTCTAAAGCCAACACTGCTTTCATGAAATACAGAAAAACTGCTCTGTATTTTTCCGATAACAATCTCCAAAATTCAGCTTTCATTGCTCTAGTGCCAGAGGATCTAAATTCTTCAGTGAAAGGCCTGTAGAAATGGTGTCTTTGAAATACAAAATGGGGAATTCATCACAGCCTAAAGAAAAAAAGACAAACACCAAGAAATCAAACTTATAGTAGCCTCTGTTGGTGTAAATAGTTTTTCATCCAGTTTTAAATCATATTCTCTTTCCATTTATACACCATGTTATACAAGCCATATTTCCATCACACAGTCTTTCGGTACAGTGAGGTTTTCACCAAACTGGTTATATTCTCTTAGAAAGAGAAATTAAATGTGTCTGTCAAAAAAAAAAAAAAAAAAAAAAAAAAGCCAAATAAATGTTTTCCATCATATTATTATTCTTTAAGTTCTATTTTTTTTTCCTTTTTTTTTTTTAATGATCAAAGGCACAGCTCAAGGCATGATAAAGGAAATAGTTTTTAATGACTGCAACCAGGGAAATTGAAAGCTGCCTTTCTCTATTCCGGGTTCAGCCCTGTCCTGCTGTGATCTGCCTTCATTCAAATTCCTGCAGTCAGCATACACCGTCACACTCATCACAGTCTCACCTACACCAACACACTCATTGCAGTAACACCTTAAATTAGGAGAGAATCCTCCATATAGTTTCCCATATTTCTGTCCTTGGGGATGGGACAATAAGGGATTAATAGCTCCCCTGCTAAACAGCTGATGGTTGCATTTCCTTTACTCTCAGTTTATACTGATCCTCCTGTACCTGTTTTAGACCGTCAAAGGGTCAAAGAACACTGCTCCCCAGGAGTTTCTGACAGCAGATGTGGCTTCTGCTGAAAATAGCCAACTTCCATTGCATGGTGGCAGACAGACATACAGCTGATAGAAATCTGGAAACTCCAAAAACACTTTGGATCTAAAGCAGGGGGTTTATGAAACCTGCAACTTGACTTGATTATAAGTTCAATGGGGAAGAGTTGCCATCAGCATACCAAATGTAGACAAGGAACCCAACCCTGGCTGTATCTGTGAAGTGCTGCTGAAGCAGGGCTGAAGGAAAGCAATAATAGCTTAAGTATCAAGTCACGCGTGGGCTAGCTGCCAGAGACATCACTCCTCCTGCCAGCAACATAACTGTCAGTAGATAATCCTGACAGTGCAGTAGGAAAGTGAGGAGACCGACACATTTTACTCTCCAGCGTGGCTGCAAGAACCCCGAGACCTGCTGCTTGGCAAGCAAAATGCTACAGTTAATTACTGACATGATGGAGAGAGGCTGATACAGAATGAACATCAGGTTCCCTCCTGTTTCATCTGTCAGAAATGCCAAAATCTGACTTTAATGCTGGAACGTGAGCATGGAGAAGATAAAACCATCAGCCACAGTACGGAATTGTGTCCAACCTTCTGGGCCAGAATCACCAGTAAAGAAAGAAATGCACAAGAAAGTACTGTTCTGCTCAGAAAAGCAACTAGGCAAACATGCCAAATTCTGCCCAATGCAATCCATACTGGCAGAAAGAAAGGAGTCCATACTCCAATACCAGAGAAAGTAGGACAGGAGAACTCACTGTCATTTATCTGTCCTGGCTGTTATCTGCCTAGTCGGAAAGGCTGGTTGATGAAAGCCATCTCTATCCATTATAGCTTCTAAGAGTTGAATCATGTCTCAGAGACTTGGGGTTTAATATCTGGGCAGAGAAAAGAAACAAACACTATTCCTCCTAATCTGACCCAGTGCAGTAAAGAGGGACTTGTCTGGCAAGAAATTTGAGTCCCAAAACCTGCTGCCACTGCTGGAGATGATAGATTGCACTCCACATCCCCATGGCGAGTGTCCTCCGCACAGGGAAACAGTGTGCCAAAGAGAAAGAAGTTTAGATCTTGGCCAAACTTAGATCTAAGATTAAACAGAAACATTTATCATCCTTCTAAGCATTCTCCTCACAGGTTGGTTAGTTGAATACTGAAGCTTACTAACAGCTGATGGATCCTATAAATAAGTTTGGAAAATTTAAAACTTAAGTCCTCATGTGGAAAATAATAACCATACAGCCACACAGATCCCTATTACAAACATCTAACTAGAAAAAATAGAAAACACTGCCCACAGACTCCTTTTGAAAGCAGTGGGGGATCACAAACCCATCACTCTAGAGTCCAGGACCAGGGGATTGTTTGAGACTCACTTCGTAATTTAAGAAAGAATTCAACCATGGCATTTCTTTTGGTGAAGCAATTATCTATCAAGGGCACTTCATACTCTATTAGCTGAAGAAATTACAACAGAAGTTAATTTTTTATTTAACTATCTAGTTTGCTCTCATTGTTTTCTTGTTTTAAGGAGAAAAAAAGGTCACCTGGCTTATAAAAATTACCATTTAATTAGACAGTTTGAAATCAGAGGCTTCAAGAACATCAGAGAGGAGATTTGTAGTCCAAGCAGACAGGTAAGCACTGAACTTCTTCATAGGATCGCAGCATATTGTTTTCATCACTCTCTTAAATCTACGTTTAGTCTCTCAGTGTTCCAAAAGAAACCCCTTGATGATACCTGTACACCTGTACAACACCTCTACAGCACCTATACAGAAACTTAGAAATGAGTAACAAGGTAGTAGTAATTTCATCTGCACCATGCAAACATCCCTGGATGAGGCAAACCAGTGCAGTTCTACTCACACCACCAGAACTGATTTTTGTGATGCTGTCCAGCAACACAGCCTTTAGCATATAGCTCGGTCAGGGTTATCACTTCACAGCCTCACCAATGGTTCTTGCTGATCTGAGTCAAATTCCTGTTCAGACTGGCCAGTAATGAAGTAAATCTCCAGTGGTGCAGGCTCTCCTTTCACGCAAGCCACTGGAGTTTATTGAACAGCAGAATAAACCCCTGGGTTGCATGGGGAAATCTTTTTCCCAGGCTAGAGAATGGCAGTGCTGTTGCAAGGATCCTGTTCCATCATGGGAGGTAAGAGGCAGGCTGACAACTCCCAGGCTCACTTTTGTTGAGTGCTCTGCTAAAAGCCAATCAGGTTCTGTGGGAATCAGAGTTGCAATGGATGTACATGCATGAGAACAGCATTATAAATGCATCAGTTTTGCTGCTTCAGCATGAAGCCTGATCAGAAGATAGATATATTTGCTGAACAGTACAACCATCGTTATGGAAAAAAACAATGAAGCACGACTGACGAGAGGAAAAAATAAATAATAGTTTGACTATTAAAATCAGCGAGTATATTTGCTTCTTGGGAGACTGACCCAGAAACATTTTTTTCCCTTGTCTATTGATAGTTTTATGGACATACTTTCAAGGTCATAGCCTTGAGACACTGAAGGGAAGAATTCACATGCTTGCCTGTGCTAGGGGAAGGTATGCTTTGGTTTTACAAGCCTAATAAGGTTTGCACATTCAGTTAGTAATTTATGCACAACTCAGTGTTATGAACCATTTATGATCTGGCAAAGAGATTAGGATTAAAAGATTATGTAAACAGTGTTCCTGAACAGGCAGGTTTCTTGGCTTTGAGGCCAAGATGTTACAGAGAAATAGGCTTTAAGAGAACCTAAAGTGCATATGATACCAAGAATACACTATGTGATAACACTGTATCTTCAAAGTGCTATAGGGAATAATCAAAGAGAGCATTAGCATAATAAAGGTAAATGTAGCCTGCATATCCCCTCTTCTACCTATCTTTCTAATACCTAACTGGTGTTTATCTGCTCACTTTTTGTTTTCCATTTAGCACTATATCACTAGAAGAAGCAGATGAAATTAAAAAGATTAGGTGATGGTGAAACCAAGGTGGCTGGTGTAACACAGAACGTTCTGGACAACATGAATACCTTTGTAAACTGACAGGGATGACCTTCAGCCCAGAATTACCTTTCTTTGATTGCTGAGTTGACACGGCCCTGATGGAAAGAGAAGACAAAATCCTGAGGTTCGCAGGTGTTAGACATGCTACAAACTATCACAAGCAACTGAAAGCTACAAAGAATACTGAGCCCATCAGTCAAAAGCCAAATCCATCCAATTATTATAGTAGTAAAGGACAAAGAAGTGACATGAACTTTGCATTAAATATGCTGACTAGCAAAGCTCGTGACTGCCATTCTGCAGCAGGCTGCACTAATGGCCCATGGCTTATTAACAGACAGCAGCTGTGCCTGGTTGAAGGCTGCTTGTTTAGTGACTTGCTCCACTGCAGCCGATGGGGCTTTTCCAAACTGGTTTGAGATTCTCTCTGATTTCTACAGGCAGGTGTACACTGGTACAACTACTGGCATTAATCATGAGGTGCAGCACATACATATCTCATAAATGCAGTAGTTACCCCAGCAGGAACTAATTTTAGTTAAAATGATGTATCATATGCAAGTAAAACTGTTTCTGTGCAGGAGTCTTGTTTACATGGGCATCAAAAGACAGTAATTGTTATCTTTACAGAGCTAGAGTCTGATGAAAGGCTGCCTATCAATACTTGCCAAACATAGCAGGAACTAATTGCATTTTTGTAGCTGACACTTCATGCTGAGAAATAAAAATGGAATGTGATCCTGTCCCCTTGTCAACTGAGATGTCAGCATAAGAATCTCTTACAGGTGCTTCCCCAAGACAGGGAAATTAGCAGAACCACACAGGAATTTGGGTATGGTCATTCCCACAAGGGCAATTCAATGACTTACTAATTATGCCCAAAGATTTATGCAGCAAAATTCCTTTGTGGATGCAAGCTCTTATTTGAACCTATGCATTATGCAAAGAAATTCTTACAGAGCTTCAGATTTTTTAATGCTCTTAAAGATTAGTTCCCCTCTGTTCTAGATATTCTCCTGGGAGAGTTTTGTATTGCAATTAGCTGAGAGAGGGCCAAACTATCCACAGTATCCTCTCATGCAGGTAATCTTGCATTTTATGACTGATGTGAACAATAAGGCTTTATGTACAGGTGTAAGGAATAAAACTAAACAAAAGTGGGGACTGTATCAGTCTAAGAGAGGGAAAAAAAAGGAAAAAAAACCAGTTTGTCCAGTGCTAAGAGCCTAAATCAAAGTAAATGAATGAAAATAAAATCATAAGCTGGAAAGCTCATTAAAATAAAATAGCTAAAAATAACATTTTTAAGAGTGCTAATTAACCACTGGAACAACTCATGTTGACATGTGGTAGATTTTCAATTATTTGCATACTTCAGATCTACACAGGGCTTCGTTCCAACAAAGACCACTGTTGTTCATATGCTAGTTGTGCATTCCATACAGGAATTACTGGGTGAAAGGTTCTGATCTTTGGAGGAGTATAGGCAGATCAAATGATTGCAGTAGTCTGATCTGACCCTGAAGTCTGTGAATGTCCATCTTGGAAAGGCCATATGCAAGTGATGCACCAATAAACAGCACATGTGGTTGACTGCCTGAGGGCAAAAGAAAATTCCAGTTCAGGGAATCAGAAACACTTGCTCTGGCACAGCCATGGCAAAAGGCCATTTAAGATGGCACACTGTAATGACAAGCCTGCTCTCACTATGTTGTGTTTATGAACTGTCCATTCAACAGCCCTAGATTTTTCTTTCTTTGTTATATCACAATTAATAAAGAATCACAACCTTGTGCATTAAAAAGAAACAAAACCACAACACAGAAGTGCTTTGGTTCTTTGTACAGTGTTAACTGTTGAGGCAAACCCATAGAAGTCACTAATTCCCATTGCACGATGCATCTCTTTTGAGTGTTTGTTGCCTACAGCAGGTACTTAATTGGCAAGTATGTTTTCAGTAGGTTGAACCAATTAAAAATATTCTTCAGCTTTGAAAAACTGATGCCCTACCACTTACCCTATAATATTCTTTTTGTGAGCAAGTGGTCTACATCATCCTCCTGTGTTGTTTTATGTTGCTGTTCCTAGCTCCCAAGAAGCATGGAGCTAAAATGAAAATGCTGAAGAGCTTCCAGCATGAAGCTGCTTTTTCATGTAATTATGCCTGCTGTTAATAGCTTCCATTAAAGCCATGGCACAGGTTTTGCTAATCCATTACAAACGATTGGTTGGAATTTAAAACACTTCTTCAAGCGCACCGGTTTTCACGTTTTGCTCAAATTGCCGGAGAAAGGCATCTTTCAACTTCGCTGGTTCTCAGATTTGAAACCCTTTTACCCTCCCTAAGTGACAGGGTGGGCCTCGTTACAACAGTTATACTAAGTGCAGTGTTGAACTTGGACCCTCCTTGGGGCTCATGTTTGAGGTACTTTCCTGAAAATAATGAGACAGGCTCTGCCCATTTCTGGTGAGCCGCCCATCAGCATGAGCTCCACATTCAGACACTGGGCTCTAACAAAGGGCTTACTGCATAAATCTCACCACTAACCAGCACTGCCTGTGGTGCTGCAGCTTGCCTGAAGAGATGAATGCATATGTAATTGAGATTGAAATTTCTGATAAATTTTATATATATTAAAAAAAAAAAGTCTTAAAGAAGTCTAACTAAAAGCATATGTAGTACCTTGAATTTCACTGTCAGATGCCTGATTTGCTTGTTCTTATGTGTTAGAGAAAAGCCACACTGAGCGTTACAGAAAATATTCTCTATTTTTGAAGTGCCATTTTATTGAAACATTGCCCTATGCCAGAGCTGCTGTCTGTAGACCACTCTATTCCAAAGCCATATTCATACATTGCAGAGAGAGTAGATGAAGGATTTAGCTGAATCAGAGTTTGGTGGTACTTTTTAAAGTATTCAGTCAGCATTAAGGTAAGTAAACATAGGCATGTAAAAAGGTAGGTATCTACATGTGAGCCAGGGTCCACATGCCTGTTAAAGTCAGTGAAGCGTAGACAGCCAAGCACCTCACCCGACAGTGAGCACCTACTTGCTGGCCCATAAAATCACACCTTTGCTTCACTGTCTTTAGGGAGTTGAGCTTGATTTAGTCGGATGCTCATAAATTTCTGCTGCCCTTTCAGATGTTCTAAAGCATCCCATGAGATCTGCATTGGCAGCTGCGTGAGTTGGCAGGGTGCATCAAAAGAGCTTTGGACTAAATTTGAAGTGGGAAAGGGATAAAACCTGTCTTGCTGGAGATAAGCTTGGGGGAAGCACATCAATGTTTGTGGAATGGCATGCTAGAAAGGTCCTTAAGTCTGCCATCCCACTGGAGGTAGGAGATGGAGGGTCACATGATAGCAAAGACAAGAAGGAATATTGATGGGATAGAAATTGTGGAAGTGCCTGGAAATGGTGCCCCCAAAAAGTGACAGGATCAACAGCCCAACTAAAGAGCATCTACAACAACACGCACAGTATGGGCAACAAACAGGAGGTGCTGGAAGCCATTGTACAGCTGGAAACTTATAATAGAGCTGCCAGCATGGAAACACAGCAGGATGACTTGCATATCTGGAGTGCTGCATTGGATGGCTATAAACCTTTCAGAAAAAATAGGACAAGAAAGAGAGGCGGTGGGTAGCCCTGTATGTTAGGGTGTACCTTCATTATCTTGAGCATAAGGATGGTGATGATTTGGTTGAGTGGCTACAGGTAAGAATCAGGGGGAAGGCCAACAAGGCAGATACCATCATGGGAGTCCCTTATAGACCACCCAACCAGGAACAAGAGGCAGACAAAATATTCTATAAGCAGTTGAGAGAAATCTCGCAATCACTAGCACATTCTTGTGGAGGACATCAACTTACCAGACATCTGCTGGAAGTACAATACCGCAGAGAGGAAACAGTCCAGGAGGTTCCTGGAGTGTGTGGAAGGCAATTTTCTGACACAGTTGATGAGTGAGCCAATTAGGGAAGGCTCTTTGCTGGACCTGTTGTTCAGAAACAGAGAAGGACTGGGGGTTGATGTGAAGGTTCGAGGCCATCTTGGGCATAGTGACCATGAAACAATAGTTTTAAATTCTTGGGAAAGTAATGAAGGGGGTTAGCAGAACTGCCACCTTAGACTTCCGAAGGGAAGACTTTGACCTTTTTAGAAGACTACTTGACAAGAGTCCCTTGGGAGGCTGTCCTGAAGGACAAAGAAGTCTGGGAAGCCTGAACGTTCCTCAAGAGGGAAATCTCTAAGGTGCAGGAGCAGACCATCCCATTGCACCATAGGACAAGTCACCAGGGAAGAAGACCAGCCTGGCTGAACAGAGAGCTTTGGCTGGAACTCAGGAAGAAAAGGAAAATGAATTGTCTGCGGAAGAAGAGGCAGGCAATGAAGGAAGATTACAAAGATTCCATAAGGCTGTGCAGGGAGAAATAATTAGAAAGGCCAAAGCCCAGCTATAACTTAATCTGGCCACAGCCATAGAAGACAATAAAAAAATGCTTCTATAAATATATTAACAGCAAAAGGAGGACTAAGGAGAATCTCCCTCCTCTACTGGAAGTGGGGGGAACACTGTAAAAAATGATGAAAAGACCGAGGTACTGAATGCCTTCTTTGCCTTGGTCTTTATTAGTAAGAACAGTTGTCCTCTGAGTGCCCAGCTTCTGGAGTTGGAAGACAGAGCAGAATGAAGCACCCCTAATCCAAAGGGAAATGATTAGTGACCTGCTACACCACTTAGATGCACCCAAGTCTGGATGTCATTCACCCCACAGTATTGAAGGAGCTGGCAAAAGTGCTCACCAAGCCCCTTTCCATCATTTATGAGCAGTCCTGGCTAACTGGGGATGTTCCAGTTGACTGGAGGTCAGCAGATATGACACCCATCTAAAAGAAGGGATGGAAGGGGGATAGAGGTCTGCCAGTCTGATCTCAGTACCAGGAAAGGTTATGGAGCAGACCATCTTGAGAGCCATCCCAAGACACACATGGGACAAAGAGGTGATGAGGACCTGTTATCATGGGTTTATGAAATGCAGGTCCTGCTTTACTAACCTCATGTCCTTCTATGACCTGCCTAGTGGCTGTTGTTTATCTGGGTTTAGTAAAGCTTTTGACACTTTCTCACAGCAGTCTCCTGGAGAAACTGTCTGCTCATAGCTTGGACAGGCATAGACTTCTCTGGATAAAGAATGGGCTGGATGACTGGGCGCAGAGAGTGGTGGTGAATAGAATTAAATCCAGATAGTGGCCACTCACAAGTGGTGTTCCCCAGGGCTCAGTATTTCGGCCAGTTCTGTTTAGCATCTTTATCAGAGATCTGTATATGGGAATTGAGGACCAATAAGTTTGCAAATGACACAAAGTTAGATGGGAGTGTTAATCTGCTTGAGGGTAGAAAGGGTCTGTGGAGGGATCTGGACAGGTTGGATTGATGGGCTGAGGTCAAGGGTATGAGGTTCAACAAGGCCAAGTGCCGCATCCTGCTCTTCAGTCACAACAACCCCAGGCAAGGCTACAGGCTTGGGGAGGAGTGGCTGGAAACCTGCCTGGCAGAAAAGGACCTGGGGGTGCTGGTGGACAGCCAGGTAAACGTAAGCCAGCAGTGTGCTCAGGTGGCCAAGAAGGCCACGGGCATCTTGGCCTGTATCAGAAACAGTGTGGCCAGCAGGAGTAGGGAAGTGATCATCCCCCTCTGCCTGGCAGGGATAAAGCTGCAACTCAAAATACTGTGTTCATTTTTGGGCCTCTCACTACAAGACCTTGAGGTGCTGGAGTGTGTGTCCAAAGAAGGACAATAAAGCTGGTGAGGGGTCTACAGAACAAATCAAAAAAACCTGACCTGTTCCATACAGGATTAGAACCATGGAAAGGGCTTTTTATTGTGCAAGTTGTGCTCACACACTGCCATCTTGTGTTGCTGGCGAATAATCAGTTCTGCTGAACTTCAGAGCCCAACACACTACAAATACTTTGACAGGGATCGAAATACACAGATACAACAGCACTCATAAGGTGTCTTCCTCTGCCTGTTGCCCTCCTCCAAGGGAAGGAGGGCAGGAGGATCTTTCCTTGCTCACATTTGCCAACTCAGATTAGCAAATGGGGGTTTGAAGAAGCCTTGTTAAATCAAGTCTTTAACTGGGGTGAGAAACTCATCTCCAACTCTGCAAGAGTTTCAACTTCAGCTCTTCGAGCTGCACTAAATCCAAAATTCCGCTCAGTGTTTACTCACAGGCAAGTAATTTGGTACAAGCCAATGAAATTTCCCAGGTTTATTGTGGGATAGGAAAAGGAAAGTGGAGCCCACATGGAAATATTTGACACTATGTAGGAAGTGCCAGACTGGCTCGGGGTCACTGCAGGCTGTGAGACCTGTCAGGCATCTCTAGCAGCATCACAGACTGCAGGTTGCTGAATTTTCTTCTCTCCCTCTGTTCTTCTCTCCCCCGTGATTTCTGTGCCCAAATGATTCCCAGGGACAGGGCAACACAGCTGGGCTCAAGATGTGAAAGATGGCATGGCCATCCCTGACCATTCCACAGGGCTTTGCTGCATAACACAATGCTGGGAGAAGGGAGATCATTTTGAAGCTTGGATAAATACATTGATGCCTTGAAGGTTGAGAAACTTTGACCTGGGACAAAAAAAAATTGTGCCTCTCAGCGTATTTCAAGATTGGTGATGGGGATGTAGGGAATTTATTGAGGGGGGGTGGGGTGGCAGTGTGTATGGAATGGGACAGTTGTTGATAGCCTGACGCTGCCTACCATAAAAGGCAGCTGAAAGCACTGTCTACTACTAGACAGTGTAGAGGGTTAACCACACCATCTCCATTAGGTATGTGCCTTAATCAAAGGCCATAGCTCTCAGGAAAGCTACCTTTGCCCATAGAGAGCACAGAGGACCCCAGGCTCCCAAGAGAGCTGTGTGAGCAGGCACTGTGACTATCCCTCCATACTCTGTATTTGAGGACTAAGGTCTTCACACCGCAGAGCTCCCAGCTGTGATCTACGGTGTTATTACTTACCACAACAGTGGAAACCAAATGAAGTATCTTTACTGGATCACTTCACAGAAGACACTAACTAGATGTCAAAAGACAAGGCTAAGTCAGAAAGGTGGTTGAACAAGGAGCTTTGGACAACTTAGGCTGATGAAACATTTTAGATTTTGGGTTTTTTTTTTTTAAAGCAAAATTTGAAAATAATGTTTGGCACTTTGTAATTCAGGTCTTATTAGCAGGGAGTTCCTTGGCACAAGGCAGAACCCATCTGTTCAGAGGAAAGATCAATGAACTTAAGCAAAACAGGAGATAGGCAGATTTATAAGCAGGAGAAGTTACAGGAGTCCCACAGAGGTGAAGTTTTCCCACTACATCAAAACAGCATGATCTTGCCTTGCTGTCCCCAGCTATCAAAGCCACAATCTCCCTTCCCAGTCTGCTAGCTCTCCTATCCATGCCCAAGATCCTCTGAGAGAAAGGAGCACATGATGCTGCTCTGGCAGCTTCACTGCTGCTCCTCCTGGTGTCATGTACAAGCTCAAACTCAGAGCACCACTGCTCTCCTACATCTCCTGGCTGTCCTCTTCCTCAGTTTCATCCACAAAATGCTCCCCCAAATTCCTCTGATCCACATCCCATATTTTCTTCACTGCTTCTAAGGACACAGAAAGGTATATAACTGGGCATGAAAGGGCTTTGGGAAGCCACTGGGAGCCACTGCTGGAAAATACATAGCACATGTTCCAGCTACATTTTCAGAAGAGGCAGAATCTAATCCAAAGTATTTTCAGCACCTCCTTTCTACCCACAGTAGAGAAGTTTTGGGGAACTTCCACCTCTTCCAATTGTCATGCTTCAGGGATGAGCATACAGGACAAAGAACCAGTCTTGCCACTTTTATTAAACGCTAAAGGGGAAGAGCATGAGGAGCTTGTTGGGAAACTATATACAAAATTTGAAGTCTACTATAAGTGAAAATAAAAAAGCAAGAACTATTGTGCTTGCACATATTTCACTGGATGTCTTCAACTTTTCATAAAAAATTTCCCAAGATTAAATTCAAACAATTTTTATATTTCAGCAAATATCCTTAGACACATTTATCTGGATAGAAAGAAAAAACCCAACCTTCTAATAAATGCAACATCAGAAATTTTATTTACAAATATACTGTAATTCAACAACCATTCTCCACTCAGCTAGTGGAGGAAAAAGTGATAGTTACATTTTCCAAATGGGAAAAGAGAACTCTTCCTCTTAAATGGATTTCATAGAATATTATGCCAACACCACTGAGCAAACAGATTATTCTTTGTATTGAAGTTTCAAAAAAAGCACATAATTTTAGAAACCAGCATATGGAAAGCAAACACACTTGTGTGCATTTAAATGCAGCTTCATATTAACATAGAGAACTCACTTTTAGTTTATGTCAAAAATAAAGACAGTGATTGCAAATATATATTTATATTAGCTATTTTTCTAATGCTCATTTCAAGAGCTTCGAAACAAAATACCCTCTTCACATACCATTGGAAAGTCAGCTGATTGATTATAAGCCTCCAAAATATTTTGAAGTTATTACTGAAAATATACTTATTCTCCCTTGTGCTCTCGGTACTCGAAGCTGAAAAAGTGAAAACATTTTCCCCAGATATTTTCTTAATGCAATTACTTTCTTATAAATAAAAATAGTTATATGAAGACTACGATGCATTGCTATGAAGACTAGACAAGCAAGAGTTACTCTTAGAAAAAACACACATACACACAATATATATATTTATAGATCTACATCAGCAGCAATCACCTCTTCTTTTATCTGCAACAGTGGCTTCATATCTTCATTTGCTTCACATGGAGGTTGGTTGTCCAGCTGTTAGAAACAGAAGAAATTGTAATTAAAGTCTAGCTATTGAAGAATCTTAGCAACAGAAAATTAAAATTTCCATGTTAAAAATAGATAATGGTGTTTCAAATACCTATTGAAGATGGTAACACAAACTAAGGTATACATTCTGATTCTAGCAATCCAAATTTAATGACTAATACAAAAATTTTAGTTTAATCCAATTATAACACTGCAAGTATTTCAGGCCAAGTAATCTTCCACAGAACATGCACCTTACCAAGTTTTTTTTTTTAATTACTTTCAGTATTAGCATAGAGACAGGCTGACAGTTTTTAATTTACCCTTTAAGTTAACCCTTCAATAATCAAATTAAAATTTGCTAAACAACTGTAACAATATTAAAAAAGAACTTTTGTATCCTCTCTCTCCATGGATTTATGGGCATCTGCCAATATAATACTGGTGTTTCACTACGATGTTCCAAGTTTAAAACACAAAACTAATGTAAAAGTGTGCAAAAATATAAAACCATAAGTACAGGGTGAATATCAATAATCCTACAGTTTATCCAACTTTTTAGCCAACATGCTCATGTTCCAAACTAACAATTAGACAGGCTGATGTCAAATTCCAGCTGCAAAGTAACCTGCATTACAGACCAGTGCTGTGCCATCAGTATATTTTCATCGTAGCAACTGCATCTTGGTATTGTTCAAATAGCTAATTTCAATTTCTAATCACTAATTTAAATGCTTTATCCTGCACCTACAAGTTTTTACAATTCCTGATTTATTTGTATCTCATACAATTATATTCTGAGGTGCCTGAAGAGAAGGGAATAGAACCATTTCCTCACAGATCAACTCTGCTTCTGAAAGGCACTGCTGTGACTTTCTGGGCTGAAATGCTAAAGAGACTAAACAGCAGTTTGTTAATGATAAAATTTTTGGTTGCTTCCGTCACAAAATCCCTGAATACTGTCTAGTCAGGGAATAATAAAAAACAAGAGTATAAATATAAAGACAAAATAACTTGAGCAGGCTCCAGATTGAAAGTCCCAGCACATTCAGGTGCTTCAAACAGGAACACAGTCACTTTGGTGTAGTCTCATCATCAACAAGGAGATAATTGCTCCTAAAATTAACTCAGAGCGATATGATCCAGGGCTTTGTATCACCTCCAGATGGAAAGGGGTGATTGTTACACCTAAAGTTAGCTTTGTGAATGTGCTGTTAGCACGAAGGAGAGGTGTGGGGTTTTCTGGTTTTAGCTTGGGCAACACAATCATTTCTGTGGTGCAGACAGATTTTCCTCATTCTGGAAGCCGAGAAGAGCCTGAGAACAGCAACAGCATCAGATGCAGAGCTTCTCTTTTTCTGAGCTAGGCTTCTCAGCCATCAGGTGCCCAAGGTTTGCTCAAGTGTTGCAGCACAAGTATCCTGTTCCCTTCCTGTTCCACCATGAGAAAAATGTGCTGGACTCATGAAGAAACATGTACATGTTTCCCAGGAATTCATTCAGAAATGCTTTCCCTTAGCTGAATTTTATCACTCTGGAAAATACCGTATTTGCTACATAGAGTCATATAAAACTACTGAGACTTGTCAAAATTAGGAGGTTGTCTACCATCATCTATGACAGCAGAAAAAAAACAAACCAAAACAAAAACCAACTCAACACCATTATTCAAAGTCTTTAACATCATGCTCCAGTAAATCAGAATTCTGCAAACCATAATAAAGGAAAAAAAAAAATATACTGCACCTTTTAATTAAGATCTGTAAGTAAATCAATTCCTCCTGAACTTGTACCTAAATGAATAACCAATCACAGACCTATAATTCAAATAATAATAGCATTGCAAAAAGAAACCAGCATTTGTGCCATCTGCACAGGATAAACTAGTAGCTTTCCAGGTTTGTGTTAGGATTAAATTAAACACATTCAGGTTACTTTTTTTTTTTACATAAAGACATTTATTCAAAAAGACTTCTCCATTATCAAGACAAGCCTTTTCAGCAACTGACAATTCCTTGACATGACTTTCTTGGATCTATGAAGAAAGTGGTATGACTATATTGCATTTTCTGCTTGAAGCTGCTTAAAAACAACATGGTAAAATCAGCTACCAGCAAGTTGAAAGTTAGGAAGGACTGCCCTACACAAGACAGAAACTGGCAATCAAACCTCGCCGAACCTATTCACTAATAGACCAACTAAGAGCTAAATGTAAAAGCTATCAGGAGGCTCAGCTGTGCAAACACTTGAGGTTCTACAGCACAGAGAACAGTCATGCACACTGCAGTCAGATTGCCTTACTTTTAAATCTGATATAGCAGTCGTTGCAGAAGAGTTTGTTGTTTCGGATCCTAACTTCAGCTCCAGAACGGGATCCCCCAAGGTCACATCCACAGGCAACACACTGTATGACAGACGAACAATTAGAAACTCCTTACACAATATTAAGAAATTAAAATGTTTTTCTAAAGCAGCTTGGATTAAGCTCAACAAAGCTTGAAATATAAACCCACAATCACTAGAAGCAAATGTATAACAATTAGTAGATCAAAATGCAACAAACCCTGAAAAAGTATTAAATAGATGTGATGACTGGACAACAAATAGCAGACATACATCAACTAAGCAAACAAAGCAGACTTTTTTAGAGATTAGTTCATTAAATCTAATTTGAACTTTGGTTTATCTGGAAATTAAAACTGGCTCAACACAAAGAAAATTGTTCTGTAGATAACAACAGCAATTTTGGCACAGAACACCTTTGTGTGCTACCTGCAGATTTCCACGTGGCACTATATGCTGCTGGTGTCCTCTGGTGCCCTTTGGCACTCAGAGCAGCAAATACCCAGGCATCTCCAATTTCCTGCATTTGCATCATAAAAACAAGTTCTTATTTAGAAAGAAGAGGCCAATTTCATTTTTCTTGAATAAACACATAAATAAGGGGCCTGACAGCTTTCATGATAACATTAAACTATTTAACTACGGTGGCTGAACATGTCTTTGCTGTGAATATGACCCACCTCTGGAAGGAATGTAATCCAAAACATAGCACTCTCCTTACTGAATTTACAAAGCACTCAGCTGACTACAGAAAGACAGATAGTTTGCCTTCTTAATAGAGCAATGAATCTTTTGGATGGCAGTCTGTGCAACAGCTCATTAATCTTTAGAAATTTGAAAACCAGAAATTTTTACATAGGTTAGGAGTTACAGGTGGACTCCCTCACACAGAATACAGGTTCTACAGAAAGGGAATGATGACTAGTCCCCATGGATTACTTCTGTCCCTCCTGCTCAAGCAGGCTTTGAGTCAATCCCTTTTAATACTCTAAGTGATACACTGAAGCTAGGTACAGAACACAAGTGTTCTGAACCAGACACAGAAGTCTCTTTTTTTAAAGCCATGTAAGAAGAAGGGTCCAACAGCACCTCTAAATTAGTCCAATTCCTCATCTTGTCCTAAGGAAGGGAAACTAAGAGTGCTTTTATATCTTTTGCAAGCAGCTCTGGGTATGCCCCAAGCTGACTGGAAATCATGTAACTATGGCTCAACACTGAGCACCAGCTAATATACCACGCTTCTGCCCACAGCTGAGTAGTACTAAACACAGCTTCTGGTCTAGTGCTCGGTTTTATCCTGCCAAACTGAACACTGCCAACATGCCTTGTCCTGTAAACACCACATGAGCACTGCCTGCTAGGATTAGCTTAGAAGTGATGGGTCATCTTAAATCATTCAATTGCCAGAGACCAGGCTGAGGGATTTTTTTAAGGAGCTGGTTTCTCTGGGAGAAGTTGCTCAGCACCTTTTGATTTTTTGTTGCCCATTCGAAGAAGGAATAACTTCAATCTCACAGTCAACATGTCCATCTTACTTGTTAAAGTCCTATTTGTTAGTTCCATCATTTAAGAAACACTTCTAGAGTTGAGTGCCTGTAGATAGAATTGCCTCATGGAAATATGCATGCAGCCTGCTGTCAAGATTAGAAAGCAAAGCAGGTGATTAGTAGAGCCCCTGTGAGCGTAACACCGCGTAGCCATGCGTACTCCTCATTAGTTCCTGTTCCTTCACAATGTGACTCCCAGCTCTCACCTTAAAGCACTGTAAATGATAACAAAGACCAAGAGACTCAATGATCATGGCTGCTCCTTTGCCCAGAACGCTATTACAGTATGAACAGATTTTCTTCCCACTGACTGACCTAAATATAGAATGAAAATCCTTAAAACCAGCTTGAAAAGGTTTAAAAAGACAAATAAAAGTTATCAAAGACTTTTTGAGATTAAAACACATTGGTAAAAAGTGGATTATTAGGCTGCTTGGGGAAAATAAACTGAAAATTAATATTAGTTACAGTAGATCTAAAAGATAGGGGAAATTGAACTGTTATAGTTTAGATCAAAGTTACATAGGAACAAATGAAGAAATTCTGTCACATTCTTGGGAGGTATTTCACTGTAAAATATACCTTTTACAAATAAACATATAAAGTATTTTGTTATGTTTGGAGATTAAGAACACAGGTTTTGCACTCCTGCTTTATTTCTTATTTGTCAGTAATTATCCTGAAGTCTAAGTTTCAGCAAGCACCCTGCCACTTGCCACCATCTGCACCTTGTTAGATAACAAAAGGCTAGTCCTGGACATAGAATATTATGTTAAATCTCTGAAACATAAGTCATACAGAGGTCAGTTTTCATAGATCTACCAAGATGTTAGCAAATAGAAGAGAGAACAAGATAAGCAAACATGGTTAAGAAGGTAATTTTTGTACAATACGAAGAATGTAGGAGCCTAGCTTTACAAAAACAAAAAAAAACCAAAAAAAACCAGTCAATTTATCATAATGTCCGAGATGGTAAGAGCTAGTGAAGCAGTATTCATGTTGTATGTTTTAAAATGTATTTTAAGGTATTTTTAAAATGTTTCACATATGCATAGCAGCAGAGTTATCTACCCTACCACAATGGAATGCCATTTTTGTTGCAATTCTTGCTTTTTCCTCCTAGCTTAAAATGAACACCCCACTCAGCAGTTCTCCAGGGTCACAGGTTATGAGCATTCCTGAGTGCTCCCTGAGGTGATACTGACCACATGCCAGGATGGGGGGAGAAGAGACCAAGATGAGGGCCATAAAGCATGGGTTTCAGGAATCTTTTGTTAAAACAAACCTAGGAAAGTAAATGTCAGAAATGCCATCTGGAGTAGGCTTTTACTAATCATTTTGGTAACCAATATACAGCTTGGAGACTGGAGATTTATTATTCCAGCTGCTTTGTTTTCTTTAACTGATGTCAAGCAGTGATGACAAACCTGGGCAATTTTCTGAATGACTGGAGCCAGGAGGTAATACCAGTCTGTATTTCCAACATTCTGTCCAGCCAGAAAACCCCAAGTACTTCTCAGACTTGCTGATCAATGTTAAGGGCAAGAACACTACTTTAGACAACCATATAGACAATGCTGGCTTTTTAGTGTGGCCAGACATTTATACCTTTCCAGGCGAAGAGCACCCACTCACCTGCTGCGTGTCTGGGACCCTGGCTGGGAAGCAGAGAGGGGAGACTGAGCCCGGGGGGCTGCGTGGGACATGGAGGGGGCTCTTGCAGAGGTGGCCACAGGAGGTGCTTTGCTGGAGGAAGGAGTGCACATGTAGGCTCGGTTGGAAGTGGACACCGGGCGAGTGAAATCCTGACTAGAGGACAGAGATGAAGAGGAGGCAGACTGATTCAGCCATGAATGATGCCTCAATGAGCTCGTTCTTGAGGAATCAAGATTGTCCAAAGACTCCCCTCTGTAACAGAGGTACACATACAAATGTAAATGGCAGTATGGCTGGAGCTATATGCTGCTTTTTTATAAAGAAGAAAATTATCCTAGTATTTTTTCAATTTACTAGCATGAACATGCTTACATGATCACCCTGAACAATATTATTCACATACTTAAAATGTTGGATCAGCAAATTATCCTTTGTGTCCACTCCTAGTTTCATGGGAAAAAGCAGGTGGGACAAAAGAGAGGTGGCAGTTAACTACTGCACAATAAAGGTGCCTTATCAGAGTGAACCATATCAAAATCCTCTGTACAGCAACAGGCCTCAGATATCAGTTTTGGTTTTGTTTTCTCCAAGGGATACCAGATTGAAAACAACAATCCACCCAGACTAGATAGCATCGTCTAGGTACAAGGTGTTGGCCCAATAGCTAAGTGCTCTCCTGACTGATAACTTGTCTGTTTCCTAAGTGACAGATCAAACATTCGTACATTACTTAAAGCCAGAAACAAACTCCAGACTTTCTAACACATTTCTATAAGGGAAAAAAAAAAAGTATACTCCTTAGCCATAACAACTTATTTCCACAATAAATTTTCATGATGAAATTCTTAAGCACATCTGTGAATGACACAGCACACTACTGATTTCTTGGTTGGTATACCAGCAATGGAAATAAGTAGCTGAGTTATTTACAGGTCACATCCACGTTCTTTATTTGAATATACAAACCATTTAATCACAGCTGTAACATAGCTAATTCCTTCTATCTGTGCTGCTCTGCATTTTACCTTACAGTGTTTCACAGACTCGATTTGTTTCTGTGCTCTGGAATACAAGCTGAAGTTTGGAATAACCGAACGAAAATATTTGATGAGAGACAATGTTAATTTTTAACACGATTCTTACCTCCTCATGCTATTGCTGTACAGATTAACGGGCTCCTTATGTATACTGGAACTGCGCTGCCTAATCCAGCTGCTGTCTGTGTGTAGAGATGTTTTCTTTCTCATTTCCTGAAGGATCTGCTGTCTCTCCAACTCTGCCGCAGACAGGCTGTGCTCTTTCTGAGACTTCTTCTGGGAGTCACTCGTGTTCCGGGACCTCTCTGAATACTTGCTCTGGGTACCTGTTTGGACAACACTTGCAAGCCTCAGTAAGACGCCTCAGAAGCACAAAAGCAGATATGACATCTTCAGTACTCTGGCAGTAACTCCAAAAGCTGTTGTTCATCACCACATTCACAAGTTTCTCTAGTTCCTTTTTACAGCCAGGTGACCATTAGCAAATTCTGCAATACATTTTTTTTTTCCTTTTTTTATTCATGTCTTCATTAATGTGGCCTTCTACATGATATTTACAGTATTTTCCTTCACTTCCCAAGTGTATATGCATATCCATTTGTGTGTACATATATATATACACACACGTATTTTTAGAAGGTCATCATCTCTTTTAGTGCCACAATTTAGACTCCTCCTCCAAACAAACTGAAGCCATGTACAGAATATATAGTTGAATGGTGGGATACCTTCTTTCCCTTTAAGAGTTTGCATTATTTTTTTTTTCTGCAAGTCATCCCTTTTTTTAAGAAAGCTTTCCTTATTCAAGGCACTAAACACATCACTTTATCTTGCTTTATATAAATATATACGTACATGTTTGGGGGCAGAGGGAGAGGGAAATCTTACAGAAAGTGTCTCTATTATTTGGATATTGTGTTAACTAGTCAGTGGAAATGAGATTTCTTGTATAGCTAGCCTTTGAAATTTTGGAAGGGGAAACAAGCAAGCCATCTTTCTCCCATATGTGTTGATATGTGAGAAGGCAACTATTTTTTCTTTATTTCCTAGATCCAGTAACTATTCTTTACAGTTAGACTAATTAAGAAAATTACTCAGTAATAAGTCGCTGAATCGAAAAGTCAACCCCTTTAAATACTGCTCTGACTAGTGATTTACCTTTGGTTTTATTTCTATAGATTATCATTTTAAAATATTGTGGAAGTTTACCTGTTCATTAGTTTCAATGACCAAGCTCTGATGTGTGAAAGCAATCTTGTCAGTCTGCAGTATATCATCTAATACACCACTTCTCTGTGCTTACTTGCAGTACTTTATTTAACCATGTTTTAGACACAAGAATAGCTCTTGGGCATCTTCTACACTTAATGTATTTATAAACCTGGTTGGTTTGTCTGCTTTACACACATCCCTCTGAAACGCAGTAAGGTTACTGAAGGACAACTCAAGGAAGGCAGCAAGGAACTAGGGTCCAGGAAACCAGCCACTGTGACAGAATCGAGAGTTGACTTCAAGCAGTGTTACTCCTACACTAATGGAAGTTAAAGAGCAGCAAACACTTGTGTTAAATACATTATCATCTTGGTCTGTGCAGCTTTTGTCATTGACAGCATCACCATATCAAGAGCACATTCATCTTCAGTGATATATCTACACGACTGGTTTAATTTCATGTAAAAATCAGTCATCTAAACTTTAGGTATCTAAGATCTGTCTGTAATCACTGCTACTGCCTTCGAGAGAGCTGTTAATTATATTTGTCCTAGGCTTATATGTTGACTGTATGAATTTCCTCTTGCTGTTGAAACATCATTAAATTGTGGTACGGTAGGAATTTGAGTTACAATGCAGATACCAAAAAGCATTTTGACAATTAATTTTCTTAGGATGACTATGTCCAATACACTTATTTTGCCAAAAGATACATTTTTAAAATAATGGAAATTAAGCAGTACTTACCATTTCTGATTGTGTTGAATTCATTCAATTCTGAAGTTGACTTGGACTTATTCCTAAGGATGTAGAAAACATTAATTTCCTCTATCTCAACTAGAAGACCTCGTCACAGATAAAGATCCTATCACTGTAGACCACAGATACATAGCCCCATTTTTCACCATCCCTCCCATCAACAACTTATGCTGTATTTAAAACACGAGGCAAAAATCATAATGACCAATTAGAAGTTAGAATTGTGTACTGGAAGTTCCCAATGCTTCAGCTATAAGGGATGAATCATTGTATTTGCTTCAACTAAAGCATGTAAAAAAATGTTCTTCCTTGTCAAAGCTTTATGAAGACTACAGTTAGACAGTAAAAGAAGTGACAGCTTTCCAAACAGGTTTATAAATGATTTAACTTCAGGAGAAACTTAAATCATACTTCAGTATCATTGTTAGACCATAAGCAAAACACCTCCTCACACACTGCATGCAGATTGTTCTTAGAAAATTTATTATCCCCTGATTATACCCAGAATATGATTTTTTTAATGAGTTTTAGCCAAGAAAGGTTAATGAATATACAAGACAACAAATGACAGAAAGCTGGTTTTCTGAGAGTACAGAGCAGGAGCTTCAGCAGCACCTCTGTGCTGTACTAGTCTCCAGTGACACGGCCAGTTTGTTTAAAATACCTTAGAAAGGAAGATAAATCCTTTGCTGGGATTCTGCTATTGTGTTTATATGTATAGCATTGACTGCATTACTGCGTTTTGAGGGAGTCTTGTCCTTTGTCTATAGAAAAAGGATGCATAAACTGCACCACATTTCTTGCTCCCCCAAGTTCTGACTGTCTTTTCTATGATGCAGGCCTATTTTTTATTGGTTTGAGAAGACAACAATTTCACAGTTGCCTGTAATAAAGTGGAGGTCCAAAGACCAGGTCAGCCTTGCCTGGGATGCTTTTAGCACCTGAGTGGCCTCCTCACACATATATCCCATATTTAACTACTCAGTGCAGTCACCTACTCAAAGTTAGATTTTGATCTTCTATTAGTAACAGATCCACTAGCTTACCCTGTAAGTTCTGGGGTTCTGCTTGATATATATAAAAAAATAAAATACTATAGGCTTATTCCAATTATAAGAATTGGTTAAATACACAGAAGAAGTATCTTTCAGAACTACTCTGGTATGCTATCTAAGACAAAGGCTTGATACAAACATTCTGGATTTAGGTAACCAGCATTTTTTAATCATAGCCCAGTTACTGGAAAGCAGAAGAAAAAGCTGTCTATACAAAGAGCCTAGATCTGCAGGAGCTACTATGTTCTATTGAAATAAAAACAAAAAACAACAATAAAACCCCCCAACAAACCACCAAGCAAAGCAAAATGGAAAATAACCAAGGTGTTAACAAGGTATTAAGCTAACAACTGGCACATCTACTATCTTCCCGATAAATATGCTGCTGCTGCCTCTCGCTTCCCTCCCTGTTTACTCTCTCAAGTTGCACAATCCTGATAGGGAAGACTGCACCTTAGTTTGTATAGCACATTATGACACAACCACAATATTATCTGAATATTTTTTCTAGCCAGATACATCCAGTACCACCCACATATTTACTTCCTTACAGTTCTACTTCTCCCTGTGAAATCCTACTGACTGACTAACTGTTGTTTACAGCACAGTGTGTAATTTGCCAAAAGTTTGGCTGCTTGTTTTCTCAATATGAAAACATGACATAAAACCTGCAAAACAGCAGCAATACAAAGTATACACTTAGCTGCTATGGCTGAAGTTTATTGGAAGAGAAACAGCAAAGTTACAGACTATGTTGAAATTCAGTATCAACATGTACCTGTCAGCAAATGACTGGCCAGGTTGTTCCTCAGTGGTTTTAGAAACTTCGTAAGACTCATAATGTCTATAAAAATAATAATAATAAAAAACCCACAGATTATGTTCATATACAGAAAAAGATAGACATAAATATTTCTTAAAATATTCAAACCAGATGCTTAAGGAATCAAAAAAGAAAATACCAAACAGGTACAAGTTCTAAGGAGGCTTAATTTTATCAGTCAGAAACACAGCTAACAAAAGAAGGCAGAAAAAAAACCTGCCTGAAATTACATTTTTGTAAGTGACAAGGAATTCATATGTTTGTATGCCGAAATGGTTAATACTTATTCCTGAAGATATTTCTACATACAGATTCAATTTCTTACTACCTGTCAATGAGAGGATGACCAGCTCGATCCTCTATTGTTTTGGATACTTCATAGCGCTCATAATGCCTAGAAACAAAAAGATAAAACAAAATACATATTAAACAAAACAAAACAAAAATCTAGAAATTGAGCAAGCAATAAATACACAGAGAAAACTGAGAAACCTCAGACATGTTAGAAACATGAAAATACATGAGAAAAAAAACCCCAAAGACTTAAGATGATGCAAAAATTACAACTATCAATATATGACAGTGATTATTTCATCCATTTCAAAGACAGGAGGTAGATTTTGTCCAAACACAGTTATATGTACACTCTAGAAAATTGTATATGTGCAGATTATAACCCAGAAGCACTCCGTAACTTCCACAAACTAAGGTCTTCCAGCTGCCTGTCAGTGCCTCAGTGCTCTTTGCAGCAAGTGTCATGCCTTCACAGATGTTTCTGTAACACTTGGGATTTCAAGTCATATCTTAGGATATTATTGTAAAGCAGACATTTAAGATCAAAAAATATTAAATCTCATTTTCACTAAACTTGCTCCTTTACTATTAAGCAAAGCCATCCTTGTTTAGCAAATCACATCCTTTGGAAGCAACCTCAGAAGCAATGACTAAAGCATTTATCAAGGATTTAGATATGTAGATATTATGGCAGCTTAATAAGTCACCACACAAAGTCCTATTATCTTGCAATTGGGACAAGCTAAAATTGCAGACACCCTGGCTCTGATGCCAAAAAGAACCTGTTTAGCCATTGTAACAACTGTGCCTCTGCTTTGCTCAGCAGGGATCTCAAGCAGTAGTAATCTGCAATGAGCTAAAGTAACTCCAGGTCTCACAATCTCCCTGGTAAATATATGCCATTTCATAATCATATTTTCTTCTCCTAAGATTGAACTTGATACTGTGAGTTACCTTCAGTCATCTCATATTGCTTGTATAAGAACAGGGAAAATCCTCAAGAGAAATAGCAAAGCTAGTCATATACAAGGCAGTAAACTAAATGCACAAGTAGTAACAAAATGTTACTGTTTTAATCTGTTCCAGACAGATTAATCTCCCATGATGCCTGTAATAGTAGTCAGAAAATTTCCAGGCAAGACCATGATCCTGTAAAATAATAGATGGGGTATTTTTTGTTCTTGTTTTGCTTTGGTTTTTTCATGGTTTTATGTGTGAGTGTTTGGGGGGAAGGGGGTGTTTGGGTGTTTTCGTTTGTTTGGCTGTGGCGTTTTTTTTTGGTTGGTTGTTTTGTTTTGGTGTTTGGTTTGTGTGTTTTGTTTTTGTGTCATGTTTTGGTTTGTTCAGGTTTTTTTTTTTTTTAATTTCTTTGTTTTGTTGTTGGTTGGTTGGTTTTGGTTGGTTGGTTTTGGTTTGGTTTTTATAAACTAAGCTGCCGAAGGTCATGAAAGACACTTTTCCATGCTGTAGCATAAATATATTCATAGTGGGTATTTCTAACAGGCTATGATAGCTAAGCCAGTATGTGTTCACTTTCACACCATGACATCCCTCACCAACAAACAAAACCCAGTAGTGCAATTGCAGTTTATTGTTGCCCTGTTGAACTAAAATGAGAGGAGTCTGGAAAATCAGTCATGCATTTGTTGGAAAAGAGTTAACTTGACATTTCTTCTAGAAATCCTGTATATTGAGCCACTGGTGCTCAATTTACAGGCTTATGCAGGGTTCTTGCAAAATCTTCACACTAAGTGCTTCAGGTCATCTTTCATTTGGCTGTGATTACCATGTTGACACTTCCTATTTAAAAAATGAACTGAAGTGGGTTAGTAAAGCACTTGAATCATGGATAAAGACTTTGTCTTATGCCTGATCCTTTTACCTTTAGAAGGAAAGGCTATCCTGTGGTATCTCACATGAATAGCCTTATATATTCAGGACACACACACACTCCCATTAAAAAAGTACATCCCATCACAAGTGCATACCTTTGGTAGTGAGGCACTTCCACTGACACCTCCCTCTGCCTTTCAGCCTGCTGTCTCTGCTCCTCCACCTCTGCCTGCCTCCTCTGCTCCTCAGCATATAGCTGTTCCCTCTCTTTACGTTGTCTCTCAAGTTCCAGCTCTTGGAGTTCTCTTTCTTGCTCAAAACGCAGGGCTGCCTCTTCCTGGATCCTCTGTTCCTCCTGAAGCCTTCTCCTTTCTTCTTCCTCACACAGCAAGTGCATCGCTGGCTCACGTCCTCCATCTCCTTCTGGCTCCTCTGTATTCACTCCAGGGCTTGCTCTCCAGCTGGACACAGATGGAGCCCGTGCAGGGACAGACGTTGTGTTTAAGGTTAGAACAGTCTGCTCCTGTAGCAAGGGGGGGGGGGGGGGGGGGGGAGAACACAAAACCAGCCCCCCAAAAAAAAATAAAAATGATGTTTTATGGGGGGGGGGGTGGTGGTAAAAAAGTG
>JANIJG010010834.1:73970-148192 GCA_024611175.1 Megaceryle torquata | reverse complement strand
ATGGACACGTCCTTGTGCAACCTGCTCTAGGTGGACCTGCTTTAGCAGGGGGGTTGGACTCGATGATCTCCACAGGTCCCTTCCAACCCCTGCCATTCATTCTGTGACGAGCAGAGTCCTGGTGTATTTTTAGTGCAGTCTGTAGGGCAGATTTTAAGAAGTTAATCCCAAGTGAGACTAAAGCACACACACAGCATACAACTAGCTATTCACACCAGTGTGTTAGGGAGAAACTGTACTTCTAAAATCCTGAGAGGCAGGTAGGGCCTTTGCATGACCCCCCATGCTAGACATGGTTAAGAGGGTACATGAGCAGCAGCATTAGAGGCACAGAGCAACTACATTTGCTAAGGAGCTCAGGACCGAATGAAAGTACTCAGCTATGAACCCCGATCTGAGTTTCTGCCACACCAACAATGTGTCTTTCAGTCACTTACTGGGAACACCCAGTACGTCAGCCTTTCACCAAGTACTTATTAAGGAGCCATTAATTGCCATGTATCCAAGTACTAGAGCATTTCAGTTCCCTCTGTTCTAATACAAGTATTGTCATTCTTGATAAACCAGACCTGTAGCTAATCCACTGGCTTTATGCCTCACTGTATATTTAGTTTTAGTGATACAATCTGGCTGCACTGGATGTTTTATAAGAAACATGCTGTTAAAAGGACAATTTGAAACTCTTTGATTTGTTTGGACAAGTGAAAACTTGGCTGTCCGTGTTGTGGCCTTCTCTGCACAAACGCAGCAACTCCGAGGGAGGAGGAAATTCTTTTGACACTATGAAGCAGGCATTGGAGTTTTGTTGGGAAGATTTACTTGAGAAATTAGGCAGTGTGCTCTGCTTTTACTGGTCCAGTTCCCCGGTGCTCTTTTCTTCAGCCTACCTCCTTTCCCTTTCTGACTCCTCTTCCACAACCTTTTCCAACCCAAACAGGGCTTCTACTTCACACCATCACCAAATCCTCTCTCTCTTCTGTTGTTGTTTCAGACCTCCAGCTCCAACTGTGGGCACTGGGACCAAACTGACAACCCAAGCAGACTCAGTCCACAGTTTCTCAGGTGTCCTTAAGCTATACTCTTAGTTCCAGAAGGCAGTAAAGGTGTGCCAGGACTTGTGCACATGGGCTCCAAGCCATGACTGCCTCACCTATGCCATGATTCTGTCTCAGGGAGGTATTTTACTGCTTTCATAAACATAACTTTCAGACACATTTTTTGGATGCCTAAGTTTAGAAAGCATTCCTCCCAGGTCAAGGTAAATGAACCTGACATTTTGCTTCTGGAGTTTGAATTAAGATACCTGCTGTGGAATAACAGCTCTGCTAGCTGAGGTAAGAATGCAGCAGTTCATGCTTACACTCTCATCAGCCACTCTGTCACTACAACTGCACTCAAACTAAACCTTGGTCAAAGTTTAGCTTCAGAGTGGTACCATTCTGAGGTGGTGGTGTTCTCAGGGGTTTTTTTGTGATTATCATGATAGATTTACATCTTCTAGACACTGTCTCCAGGAAATAGCACTTTTCTGTGTTCTATTGTTGGCACAGCAGACAAGTAACTACAGAGCACCTGGGAAAGTAGGCAGCAGGGACCAAAGGAGCAAGTTGGGTTTAGATCTTTCTTTTCTCTAAACTGGCAGCAAGAGAGACAAATCCATACACTTCATACCTCAGCACCATCTCCCTGCACTAAGGGTCAGACTGTACTCCTGATTTTATACTACAGGGTCACAATGGGCTTGTTTGCAAACACAATAAAACTCATTGTTTCCTCTTTCCCTACAGAGATATTGCAAACAATACTGTCCTTAACTACAGAATGGCCACTTAAAAATAAAAATTATCAGATCAACTGCTAGATACCAGTAAAGATCTTAAGGGGACAGACAGAATGAACCAGTTCATTTGCACAGTCAACAGAACAGCTACAATTACTGGTAAGAGGCTTTCCCAACAATTTCAATGCTGTACTTAAGAGAGTCTCTGTCACCAGAGAGCTTAGAGATCTGGCTTCTCTTTATTAACTACCTCCCTGCGTTCAAGGATTGAGCCTTAAATCATCTTGCTAAAGCCACTGCCCTAGGTTTAGAATACTGGATCCTAATTGCTGATTTTCCTCTAGTCCTGCTATAAATGATCAGGCAGCTTTCCAGTTTTATATCCACTCTACCCCGAGGAAGGAAAGAGATGCATGTACTCAAACCTAGAAAGCAGCATCACTGAAGTAGCAGCAGAAGGGAGCGGGGTCTTGACTTACTTATCTCTTGTTCTGCTACCACCAGTACTCTCCCTCAAGCCTTTTACTTCACATTTCAGACAGATCTAGTGTCCCTAATCTAGTTTTGGAAATGAAAATTCAGTGATGAAGCCACCTAATGTCCTGCGAGGCATACAGCTGGCTCTTCTAGCAGCTTGAATAGTAAACAGCAAAGTCTTTCCTTGAGGAAACAGACTAAGCCTTTGTATCTTCCCAAGTGGAAAACACAGTCAAATAGTAATCGGATAGGGAAGTTTAGATTGAGAATCTTTAAGTATTTAGAGTTTGTTGACTGACATAGAAACAAGTTTTTAGGCCATGACCCTGAAGAACCATGTACCCTCATCACTCAATCAATTGGCAGAGACAAGAACATATGAAATAATGGGGAAAGATTGTTGTGTATCATATGTAGCTATATCATACTATTTTACACCTAAACATACATATGAATGACCAGTGTCTCTTCATTCCCTTTTTCTTCCTGACTGCCCTGAAAGGTACAAGTAGCACTAATTAATGCACGCTCGTGACACTAATGGTTTGCTGAGGAAGATGTCAGAAAAACAGTTTCCTCCACTAGGACTCTTCAGCCTGTTCAAACATGAGTCTGTTCAATGACTGAAGTAGTTGCCTCATCCAATACTGGCCTTCAACAGGACATACGATCAAAGGTTTTCTAATGTGCAAATCAGGGAGATGCTTCTTGGTGAGGAAAGGTCCCCTTTATTCACCAAGTGGTGTGACAACCTTGATTACCTTGAACTGAAACTAAAGATTGTAAGTGGATGCACAACCTACATAAAAATAAAAATGCAGTCAGGTAATTTATAAGATCATTTGGATGTGCTTGTCATTTCAGCATAACAAAATACTCATTCTGAAAGGACCACCAAAAACTGCAGTAAAAGAGCTTTGCTCTTAACAGGCACAAGCACACTTCTATTTAGCAATTTATGAAGTTTCATCAGTGTTTACAAACAGAATTTGGAGCAAATCCAAGTCTATGCAATATACTTTAACAATAACTTTGCTATCAGCAATGCTATTTCTGATACTGCTTATTCATCACACCTTTTTCACCCCTCTAGGAATTCTTACAAGAATTCCAAGAGACAACATATCTTTACTCCATATTTTATTTATACTGCCAGTGTTTCTTTCTGCTTCTTAGGAAGCACAGTATAATTGAATCTAACTGACCATGGATATTTAAATTCTTCTTCTTTCTGTAGGTGAAATAGCTCAGTTTCTGATCACAAAATACTTTTCAATAAATTATTACATCTAAAAGCATTACATCACTTCAGTTAAGCCAGTCTCCATGTCAGCAAATTCTAAAAATTCTTTAAGCTTCCTATCTTTATAAACCCATAAAGCAGAGATATCTGCAGAACACACACTCCATCTGCATACATATTTTCATTCCTTAATTCAGTCATGTTACAAAAAAACCCAGCAAATCACTAACTTTTGACAGTCATTCTGGCCATTCAGATTTTATTTGAGATCCTTGAATAGATACTGCAGAGAAAGTATTATCTGAGTAACTAAGTCATGCTGAAAAAAAAGAGAAAAAAAGTATCAAAAGTGTTGATTGTCCTTAAAATTAGATCTAATGTTTTAAAAATGATGTTCAAGATTAATGTTTTAATTTTGGTACCACGGTATGTTCTGAGATCTGTTAGGTGTTGAACAGACCGCTTAAAAGCATCCTTACCACCACCTTATGGCAACCCAGTTCTTCAGGGCACCTTATATATCCTCAAGTGCTTTTGCCAAGTTAGGGATCCCAGCATACTTCAGGAGAAAGAAACTTCCAGATACTTTCCAAAAGTAAGGAAAATGGTTAAGAGATGAGAAATACTTTAGACAGTCATCCTTTCTGCTGAGAAAGCTCTCTGCTTATCTTTACCACTGTTTCACAGACTTGAAGTGCTCGAACTTCCCACATCTCATAGCTTCATGCATCACATTTTTTCCTTTTATCAACTATAAGAAATTAAATAATTTTGAAATACACTCTGCAACTGCAAAGGATGTGCAAACACAGCACGTGCACTTTAGCACTGCCAACTGTGTTTGCTTTCTGATCAGCCTTCCATATGCAATAACCAATACAATTATTAATACACATCTTGCAGTGCTGCATGTGGCCAAATAATTATGTAACACATTGGCACAAATAATCTGAAGCCTGTGAAACAGTAACTGAACATGCATATTGCTCAGAAAATACTTTTTGTGGAGCTGAGAGGAGGCAGAAGTGGCACCTACTGCCTTTTCTAATTGGCCTCTGCTGGCACTACCTCTGACTTCGTCTGACACTTGTCAGGGACTGTAGCCATCTTTGCACTCTCTACAGAGGCTACAGTTTTGTTACTTTCTGTCATTGATTTTTGTTCAAAATAGATCTTAATTATAGTGCTTGAATGGTAGTTTTACACCAGGAAGCCTTCTAACTCACACAGCACTAACAGTTTCTCTTCATTACTCCCAAAAGTTAGAGCTGCTGAAGAGCTGAGGCCATCGTGCTTGGCCAAGGACTTGCTAGGCATGTGTGAGGTCCCACACAGCAATTAGATTGGCATTAGAACAATAGCATGCATTTCTCTGACACGAACTTCCTATAAAACTTTCATCTCAGCGTAGCAGAAGTTTACTAAGGTAATTAGGTTAGCTAAAGATAGCAAGGTGGCATTTCTTACAGTTCTGTTGCTCTTAAGTGTTGTGGGTTTTTTCCCCCCATTGTTGTATGTTTAACATAGTCCTGGCTGTACCAGGCTTGAAGTTCAAGAATAATTGACATCACAGTCTCACTGCAGAGATATTAAATGTGCAGTGTATAATCAAGATACAGAACAGCATGTGGCTGCATCACAACAGTTCAGCTAGTCACTTGACCGCTAAAAATGCCGCTTGCAACATCACTGCATATTCTACTTTTTACTTTGTGACTGGATTTGTCTTATTTCATTGCTGTACCAGACTGTCCTCTGATAGTAATATGTAAACTCCAGCCTAGGATCCCATTGTAGTAGAAACTGGACAGAGCAAGGCCAGTTCCTACCCCAAAAATCACATGAGTCATGGATGGTACCTGCACTTGCAATATCAAAAATGAGAGAAACGCACAGACACCCACTAACATCAGCAGATGCTGCCTAACTCATCCCACACAGACTCCAGATTCTGGTCTCAGAGTTTAGAAGAACTGTTAGCAGTCATGAGCAAACACAGAGGGCTCTGACTGATAGGAAGGCACAATGAGATAACTGCAGCAGTGCCCTGCTCCAGCTCTTTATCTTGCCCCCAAACAGCCCACCGCTATGCAGCGGGTTGAGCTGCTCGTGAAGTAGCAATGTGAGCTTTACAGATAACCCGTGAAAATAAATCAGCACCAGTTTCAGTTTATTTCTGTCAAACTCTAACTTCCAACATGTCCTGTATCAGTCCACAATACCACAGGAACTCTCACAATACATCCTTTTTGTATGTCAGAGACACAATCCTAAGAAATACAAGCACTTACAGCCATTCAGTTAAGATACATTCAGGTGATTTAAGCTCAGAGACAATCCCTATTCCCAAGCATTGTGCTAACAGTCTTTTTCCAACAGGTAATGCCAGCAACAACTTAGTATCACTATTTCTTCACTTTCCAGTTGTCATCTTGGAACTGTAACATTACTGAAGTGTTTTCAGGTAACACATACTACTGTGAAAACTTGCAGACGGTGACCGAATATTTCAAGTGTTCGGCTTTACCCCTACCCAGGAAATAAAATAACTAAGATATAAACTGATGTCCTAGCTGACTTTCGACTTTTGGCATATGTTTGACTTTTTTTTTTTCCCAGTCACCTTCCCCAAACTGAAAGATTTTGTTTACATGTCACATGTGTTTTGAACATACAAGAAAATTTCTCAGAAATAAAAGTCTATGGACTAGCATGAGTCTCCTAAATGAAAGCAAGGTGCCTTCTGGAAGATCCAGTAAAATCTGGAGCAATATTTCTGGAGGTTTTTTAAAAATACAAATAGCAAAAAAAATACAAAATAGCAAGAAACAAAAATACAAATAGCAAACTTACAGTAATTATATGCTGCTATTTACCTCTGAAAACTGAACATGAAGAAAATCTAGGAGCCCCTCAACATAAGCCTGCAGCCCTGAACTGGCTTAAGAATTCTAGCCATTTTTTGCACAATTTATTCATCAAGAATCGTGCATTAGCCTGGTTGTTGGCATAAAACTTTGCTGTAGAGAGAAGACTCTTGACCACTTCCTCAGTTGATCTAAATCAATGTGTTTAATCATGGTGAAGCTATAATAAGTTACATAGCTGTAGAATAAATTCTGGTTTTGAAGCTCACCTAAAGAGTGGAAGCATCTCATACATTCTTCCCGAAGTAGCTCACCTGGGCTGAAGAAACAATTGAATCCTCTTTACGATGTAGATGAGGGGAGAGGATTAATGTATACTCTCTTGTTCTGCAAAGGGTTACTAGCCTGTAACCTATTACAACGCATTAAAATCAGACACCATGGAGCAAAGCTCACCATAAGCTGGCTCTCATTCCCAGGTTTACAGCAAGGCTAAGTTCTAAATCCAAACTAAATTAGGCAGTTAATGTTCTTAATTTGCTTTCAATAATCTTTAGAGAAACCAGCTAGGATCACAGTGCCCTTAAGATGATCGGTATATACCAGGAAGCTTGTCTCTTTAAACTGTGTAATCTGTGTAGACCAAACAGGGGGATGACTCAGTGGTTTCTACTCAGTTACTGTAAAGCTGGAAGGCTCAGACCACGCTTTTTTCTTACTTGTCTGAGGAAAAACAGCCTCCCCAAGCTGGTACAGTAGGCTGTCACTGCCTCACACATGCTAATCAGTGGTCACTGAATAAAGGTTCCCTTCCAGCTGAGTCTCTGAAGCCTTTGTTTTTAAAAAGAAAACACTTCCTGGAGATGAGTGCCAAAAACACTAAATTGCTATAGAGTAATTATGTGAGGGGCCAGATGAAGATACCTCTTAAAATTAATTTCTCCAGACAGATAAAAAAAAAAAGAAAAGAAATCATACTTAATGATTTTAATACTGGGTCAGTGTCTTGGTGACCTAATTACCAAACTAAATGTTGAAGAATGCTATGGTTGATGTAGGAGTTTCACATTAAATTAATCACACATTTCCCTAAGTACGTGCTTACTGAAATATTAGAGAAGTTTCAGAAAGTGCCTGCAAAGAATGTACTTGTCTTCACTCATGGTCTAGTTAAGTATATAATACAGTTGAAAACTTTGGTAACATTTTGGATGTGTTTTTTCTAGATTTGTTTTTTCCTCCCCGGATACCACATTTGAATGCTAAGCTTTTTTCCTTCTAGTGCATCTTTCTGATACCATACAAAAGACAGAAAGAACATGCCTAAAATTCACAAATGCTTCTCATATGAAAGCAGAATTGAGCCAGTATAACAAATGTTGTTTGTAGTTTGCATCCATTTACAGCGAACACTTACTGAAAAATGTGAAATGCAGTGATAATAAAAGTCTCACTCTATCTGACTCTCCTGGAATATTAAAATATAAGTCATTAAATTATATTTTATTTGTCAATTTCAGCATGAACTACTGCCACTCAAAGGACACTCTAAAGAGGAATGTATGCAATGTGTCATTGTCGGATCCAGGTCTCTGATACAGGGTCTGTAGGATTGCTACAGGAACCAGTCACACTCTGCCTTGCAACCCATCTCAGAACCCTTCCGTCACTGAAGATATCATTAAAAATAAGCAGTGTTTAAATGGATGTTTTTCCAACAAAATAAACCTAACTGACATTTAAGCTTTCTGTGGGACCCATTCTCTTCAACTGCTCATTGAGCAAAAAGTAGAGTTACAATAATGGCAAGATATCCCATCATGATTTCTGAGATAGAACTGATATAATAAAATGTCCTAAGTGACTCATTTGACAATACAGTCAAGTGACATATTTACAATATGAAACACCAAACTCCTGAAATTATTTTCCTTTCATTTCAAAAAGCATCCCCAGCTTCATTGTCTTACACACTTATGATTTGATAGCAACATGAGAGAATTTAAGACGCCTAAGAGACCGTCAAAAGCTACAAGAAGTCTGCAGCAGGAACCCTTTGCTTTCCAAGAAAAGCCTTTCAGTCAAGTTTCCCCTCCACTCCTTGTCAGTGAAATAAATATGTTTCAAGCACAGAACAGAAAACTCTTAACTCTCCTCTGTGGCTGGGTGTGGTTATTATCAGTACTCCTACAGATTGTTGTGTATTATCTTACTGTCCATTGAGACTAGGATACTACTGGTCTCTCCACATACGGGTGAAAAACAGTCCTCAATGAAGAGCTTATACAAAAAAAAAAAGGCAAAACAACAGTATGGAAGAGAAATATCATCCTTATTTCAGATTAAATAATTGGACACAAACAGATTAAGGGACAAATCTGCAGTAAAATGCAAGTGTCTAATTCTTCTAAACCCTTTTATCGGCCTTGGCTTGCATACTCCAGGTCACACAGACTGTTGCAGAGTGAACGGCTGAACCCATGCTACCCAAATCCTTCCACAGCACATTAACCACACAGGATCATCCTTGTGTTTGTGTATACAACCCCACGAACTATTTCATTGTCATAAAAGGAGGATATAGGACGTGGGTTTAATCCATTCCTGAAGCATCCCACAGTCACCTCTAATAGTACTTCTTCTAACTGTAGAACTTGCTATCAAATCCAGAGCCATAAGACACTTCAGTGTCATATGTGCCTCACCTATCAATGCCAGAATTGCTCATGGCTTGAATTTTTTCCATCTGCAGTCAGTCACAAACCTGTAGGATGTGTTCCTAGATGACGGCAACACCACCTGCTGCCAGGAGAGCATACGCATTGTCCTCTTGGCTTACCTTTGATTTCCAGCTTGCATGCTCTGATTATGTGCAGGACCTTCCTCATTTTGCAAAGAACACAGGTATACAAGTAACCATTGTCCAAACCCAGTGACAAATTCATGCCTAAATAATTAGGATCATGTGAGTTGGATTTGGTTGAATACTCTTTTTAAATCACTGAAAAGAAGGCGATAGTCTGACAGCAAACTTAAAATAGCTGAAGCTAGAGCTCCTATAATGAGTAGAAAAATAGCCCATGCTTTCTGTGTGTCACCATCAAGTTGAGCTAAACATACTGTTAGTGTAGCCCAAGGCCTAAAAAAGCAGCAGGCTGTTAAATATATGTTTAATAAAATAAGTCTTTGCAAAAAGTTTGGTGTCAGATAACCAGCGAAACGTAGATCCAAGTGCCTGTGTTACTTCCAGAACAGAATGATACAAACAACACCACTGAACCCAACTTCACAGCATTGGCTGGTTAAAGAGGAGGAGAGGGGGGGAAACAGATTGTGCAGCTGGTCTGAGTGGTTTTCTGTATCACCCTAAGGGTGAGTGACAGTTTCCCAAACACACACTATTTCCTGGCTGTTCAAGACTAAATCCTTTGAGAAATGGCTGACATCCACTGGAAAAGAATGGAGCAGTGGGAAGAAAAACCACTGCTAGCAACAGAGCCCTTGACAAAGGGTGCAGCTTTGAATTCCAACTCTATGCAGTTTGTATTTCCAACTACTGTAGAGCTCACCACGATCCCCTTTGCAAGCGTTTCGGAACTCTCCCGATACTTGGGACGCACCTCACCTCTGCTCAGCTGGTGCACAGCATTCAGCACTGCGGTACCAGAAGTAGCTCATTCCTCTGTCCATCTGGTGTCTATTAAAGTGGTTTACTTCATAATCTGGGGGAAAGAAAGTGAGGTGTCAGTCCAAAGAATTTGCAAGAAAAAAACAACGATCATTTAATAAAGGAAAGGCAAATGCGACCTGATTCAGATCTCATCCAGAAGGGCGTTTCAGGATCCTTAGGTGAATGCTAAATGTACTTTAAATCATATGCATTATATCGTGGTGTTCTCTGGGGTGGACGCTTACGACCCCGTTACTAACCACTACATTTCTTTTTCCCGAAGCTGGCATATTTTCAGCAGGACTGTAGGTGGCAGTAGCTCTACAGTTACTTATTTCTTCCGCTTTCCTCTTGCAAACACTTTGAGCTGTTAAAAAAAATAATAATAAAAAACAAGGAAAACAAAAAAATAAAACAACAACGACAAAACCAGGCAAAAAAATAATGCGTGGGGTTTTTTTTCCTTTATTGTGAAATAGGTGGTGCGGGGACAGAATGAAGAGAAATAAGCAGCATTTCCTTCCTGGTTGGCACAATTCTAGGATGAAAAATGTTGTGATTTCTAAAGATTTCTCCCTCCCCGGGAATTAGATCAGGTTCTGCGGTCTAAGAGAGTAGAATTAATTCTATTCAGGGCATGCTGGAGGAAAGGGAGGAAGAAGCATCATAATTTCTTCAGAATATAATTTACAGTTGGAAATTGGAAAAACAATGCAGCAGATAAATCAACCTGACCCTACCCCAAATAAAACAACAGCCACCAGTGCTGGAGACTTGTGTCTGTACCGGCCAAAGTGTGAAAAAAGTTGCATCAAACTGTAATGAACCCGCTGCCACAGCCAGCACTGAAGTTAACTCTCATACCTGTCAATAAAAAAAGGCAGCATATGCAGCCAAGAAAGGCATCTCTGACTCTCTTTACCCTTAACACCAGTTTTATCTCTATGGGTTATTGCCTACTACACAAGCTATACAATGACTTGTGCAATGCATCCGGCCACTGGACTGCAGATCTCATTTCATGTTCTGTAAATAGTAACTAATATTACAGAGTAATTTTAGGTCTCTTAACAGTATTACGTTCAATTGATAACAAAATCAATGAGAAGAGGCGAGTTTACTTGGAAGAGCTATAAAGGAACAACTCTGTGGCCTTCATCTTCTTGGAGTGAGAGTTTAGGAGTCTCTCTGTGTAAGTTTAGGAAAGAAACTCAGCAATACAACTCTGGCTACAGCCCACTTTGTGGATGGTGGATCACATCCTACAGTGTCCTGACCCCACACAAAAGAAAGATCAAGATCTGTTAGCTTCTGGCATATTGGTTTCTGTGGTGAAGAAGACTTTGGACAGGTACTCACTTGAAGCAATTGGACGACCAGAATCCTTAGGCGTGGTGTGGAGCACACTTGCTATAACCTCTTATATCTTTATATGACCACTTCACAATGACTATCAAACTTTCCTTCTGCTGTCATCTTCTCAGATGGATATTGAAACTAGCTCTGCAAATCTGTCTGGCACTGCACGTAGCATTAAGAAGATGATGTACAGAAGTTCTGTTTTCTGGTTTTCTACATGACAGACAATTCAGCTGCAGAGCCTCTCTGTGTCACTAGTACCCATTTTTACCACAAGAGTCAGTTCCTCTCCAGCATTTTACAAAAGCCTGTCCATATAGCTGGGAACAAGACCCCTGCATCTGCACCCTCCAGACAACTCATAATGTAGTCTTTTCCAGACTCTCCACATCACATCAGTTATCTGTTTGCCTCCACAAGCAGACTATCACATCAGTCTGCATTACATTGCTCCTGCTACCACCAAATATCTTGTAGGTTCACTTGGTTCAATTGCTTTCATTTTTTAGGCTGAGGCTTTCCCCTGGACATGAGTTTGCTGGGCTTGTCAGCAGTTCTTCACTTCTGGTGAATCTCATTGAGACACAACCTAAAAACACTCACACAGTACAGACAATGTCTTCTAGGAACCAGGCTCACAGTTTAACATTCTCTCCACATACTCTAGCCCTAAATCCCTCAGGAGCTTAAGTACACTCCTTCCCACAGAATGACAAAGTGCATGAGTTCTTCAAAACCAGAAGGGCTTTGCAAAAGATATCTCATCACACCATACTTTTTTTTTTCCCCTCTGGGAGAAAAAAAAAAAAAAAAAAAAAAAAAGGCATTTACAGCTCTTGAGGGAAAAAGAAAGGAAAAAGAAAAAAATGAGGGCACAGCCCCTAAAAACAAGAACCTTTACTCAGCCTCATCCTGTTGTTCAGTATCTCAGATATTCCATATACCATGAAAAAAGCTAGGATATTTGCTGTTATTGCTGTCTTCCCGGTAAACCATCCACGGCAGCAGCTAAAGAAAACTACATTTGCAGCTCTTTGGGGGCTCTTTAGGCTCTCTACCATATGACTGAAGTAACCTTCTCCCAGGTGAGGAGACCTTTATCAGGTGGCTTGAATGCCAATAGGCCTTTACCGGTATCCCCAAGCATAGTGGGTTTTGTCTGTGGTAATCTATTTAATGTTTAGAAAGCTGTTATTTTAAGAGTAATTTCCTTAGCTTTATGACCTTGTGTTTTGTCCTACAATTCTTTGGCATTCAGTTCTGCTCTGGAAAACCTTCACGCAGTGGCAAGCAGAATACTGTCCCCAGTTGTCTGTGCGGGTTAGTGTTTAATGCAACGGATTAAGTGGAAATCCACTGGGGCTTTTTTCGTTTGTTCTGTGTCAAGTCTGTCTCCTTTCTTGTGTAGCCAAGACAGACACTGATAAATATTTACTCCATTTACTCAGAATTTCCTCTGTATTTTTTCCCCTCTGGTCTTTGTTAAACAAGCTTAGATTGATGTAGGAAGTCTGACATGATGCCTAATTTTTTTTTTTTTAGATCTATTTCAGCAAGTCTGGAGATTCCAGAGCCACTGTTCACAGCTCAGAAGTACTTGCTTAACAAATGTCTAACATATTACTATTACAAAATCTTGACATTTTGGAGATTGTTTAAATTATCAAATGCCTTTTAAGCCAGATGTTAACAGAATACATCTATTTCTTCTATAGGTTTCAGGGCAGGACTAAATTTTGGGTAGTCTCCCTTAGTAAGATGTGACTTTTCTGTATGCATCACTCATATTTAATTTACCTTCTGTTTCTTCTTTAATGTATTTTTCAAGTGTTCCCATGCAAGCTAAAGCGGAAAAGATTTAGAACCCAAAATCAGTGGGAGCTTTCCTTTCTAGAAACAGCCAGTGAGAATCTGGCAGTGTTCTGTCAAGCAGCCTTGGCACAGAAGCACATGCAGGAGTTAAACAAGTCACCACTGACATTTTAATATTTGTTTTTCATGATGATATGGCTTTGGTATATGCATGGAAAAAGAGGCACTTCGTATAGCTATTAAGAGAACTTAATAACAAACATAATAAACCTCAATAGCTGTTGGTTGTTTTGTTTTTTTTCTGGTAAGGGGTAAAGTGACGAAATAAAAACACTTGTGGTTGGTTTTGGCCCCTGAGTAAAGAACTCTAACAGGTTTGGGCATGCACTGCATGTGATCAGGCTTCTCTACTCAAATCTCCAACATGTTCTGTTAAAGACATGAATCACACTCTGAAAAACACTGCTGGAATCCTCAGAAAGCATGAGGCTCCTGACTGTTTGAGGTGACAGTGTCCTCATTTGCAGTGCTACTTGATTATTTCATGATTTACAGTATCTTATGCCGAGTACGGAGTCATGCATATACTTCACTTTCAGGGGAGAAACCATCAATGACTTCAGAAATATTTTTCTTCTAAAAAGGGTGAGGATGAGAATTCTTCAATTTCAGAAGCATCAAAAAAACTAATAAATGTCTGAGATGCGATGGTGCCTGACACTTTCAGGTCATATGGGATGAAAGTTAGCAGGGACAGACTTCTTACATAGGTCATTGTGATAAAAGGCATCAAGAGTTTTATAGCTCAGTAGTCCCGTTTTCAAGTTTACCTTCCTGCCCAACATTTCTGTTTCCACTGAGGCTGTTCATAAGCAGAGCATCTTCTAGAGAGGGAATCACTACCTCCATTTTTAGGGAGCCAGTATTTTTCAGCTAGAGGTGTTGTTTATGTGACTTAGTCATACAAAATATTGATGAAGAGTGGAAGATTAGTCATAGATACTGTGATTAAATCTAGCCCTGTCTCTTCCAGTTTCAAGTATATTTAAGACTCTTTCAATGTTTTAAAGCCAGTTTTCTAAAAGGCACAGCTAACTGAAACTCCTGGCAGATCAGAAGACTGACTTGTGGCAGCTATTCAGTTTTAATGTTTCATACCACAGGAGTTTCATGCAACCAGAAAAATCACACTATTGCACATCCACGGAGGACCAAAGCAAGAGTAAGTGTTCTGCTATCCAAGTCAGCAGAATCAGGATTTGGAGATCTGTTTGCTCCACATGCTGCTCATTTGTTTGCAAAGTAGAAAATAATTTGTTACATGCAATACTAAACAAGAATTGGTCACTGGCTATTACCTTTGTTTTAGCTCTCCGGCCTCTTAACGAAAATTGTCATTTTCTCTGAAGTTACACTGGAAGTCAACATGGAGAACCCAGATTCTGAGACTTTTGCTCTAACCACAAGTGTGTCTTTATATTATGACTAGGCTGATCATGCTGCTAGGACTAACAACCTATTGATGAGAACTTCTCAAGAGGAGACTATTTTCAGATTATCATTTTAGCAGTTTCTCTGCTTTGTATGAAATTTGCTGCTCCGGGGCATCTGCATCGAGCTGAGTTGTTCGGATGTGGCTGCTCTAGAGAAGAGCTGCATGGTAAAGATGCTGCTTTCCATAGTGCTTCCACGAATTCCCTGGCAAAAAACCTGGAAGGATTATAACAAACAAGCAGGTAACTGCTGGAAGAGACAGGATTATATCCTTAAACCTGACCAAGTGAGCCACAATGTCTCCTGTGCTGGAGCTCCTGTGTGATGCCAGGCACATCACTTCAACCAAGCTTTTCACAGGTAGTCAGTGCTCCTTATTTTCTAGGTGCTTGACTTGGACACTGAAGTCTGATTGTGGAAGTACTCACATCTGTAACTGGAGTCAGTGGGGGCAAGTGTTTTGAAAATAGCAAGTACCATACCAGTGTGTCCAACTTTTCTAGTCAGGCAGGTCCTGTAGTATCATCCAATGATGGATGAGTTTCTTCTAAAGGCATAACTGCCTCCTCTGAGTATTCTGGTGGGATGGAGCAAGACGCAGTGGGCTCCAGGGCCATCTGAATTGTCCGTGGGGCACATACAGATCATAAGCATTAGGGTGGACCTATTCATCTATCTGGTAATAAGAACTGTGGAGAAAACTAACATTCTAGTATTCATATTTTCAATCTTTATTTCTCTGGGGTTTTTGTTCTGTATCCTTAGAATAAGAACAGCATTTCTGTCATAAGAACATCATTCTGAATTGCCTAGACCACTGCCAGAACTCCAGAAGACTCAGCTGGACCTACCCAGAAGCATTCATAAAGTCACCACGATACTCACCTTACCTTCTTGCAGACCAACGTACAGCTTGCAAAGCTAAGTCTTGCTTCAACAGAATACCTGGTTTAGCAGATGCTGCCCAGCCTTACTATTTACAACCACATGAGCCCACTGTCAGAACACTTTCCAAGTCTGTGGAGAAGGCAGGGATCCTCCCTCCACTGCCAGCCCTACACCCAGGTAGGTCAACAAGAGTTTGCTGTTGATCTGAATACAAGCAGCACTGAGCTCTCTCTATGCTATCTAAGGGAGTGTCTTTGGGCGCAGCCAATTGTTGGCAGCACAACGCTTAAAGCTGGGAAGAGCTGTTGTAAATACACCCAAGGGCTTAAACAGTAGTCTCATGTTCTTATTTGGACGTCTAGGTAAACAGCAACATTTGAAGACTTTGCAATTCTGTTTCCCTTCCCTCGGGAGAGAAAAGTCACGTGCGCTTTCAGGTCAGGTCTCAGCTGCACACAGACCCTCAGCCTGTGCGAGTACAGGTACCTAATGTGTTACAGCACTTGGGGGATGGATCCTTAGCCTTGGAAGCAAGGCAGGCCATGTAAGCATGACAGCATTCAAGACAGGGTGCTTGACAACAGCAATAGAATTGCATGGTCATACCAGTTCTGGTTTTGGTGCTGGGATGTTTATTTATAGCTTAAAAGCCTCTGCACCATGCTCTTAAAATACACAAGAGAGAGAAAGAATAAAAGACTTTGTCCCATTATCACCCAGGCTTCAGCTTCCAGTCAGTAAATCAAGAGGGGAACTGAGAAAGAAACTAGAATAAGGAGAACACTCTGCTTCCTCCACTGCTATCACTCATTGCTTTTCTGGTGTAGAGTAGAAAACAGACTGAGGTCCCCCTCTTTCCCTGAAACCCTGCTCTGTCACAAGGCTTCGTCTTGTTATGGCATAGTCTCTTGCTTTTCACCAGCCTGCTGCATCTTACCATAATCTTAGATAGCACTGGTACTGTTGAAGCTTTAAAGTTGCAGCTTTAACTACAGAACAATTTTCCTAAAAAAGTTCCTAAACCTCACAGCTCTGGAGAAAAGGTTGAGAACACTTCATGAAAACAAATCCATGAGACAAGTTGCCTTTCACAGTGCCCTCCAAATATTCTTTTATAATCTTGTATTTTTAGAAGGCCTGATTCATTACACTAGTGATTTGTCTTAGCTCACCACTCACAGTTGTGAACCCTTCATCATTACAGAACTATAAAGTCGCTTAAACCCACAGGATTTGCCTAAAGAGAATCATATCCATTTAACAGAGACCTTTGAACATTGATACTTCAGGGTTTTTTAAACATGTTTTAAGTTTCACCTTAGAGAAAACTGGCCACATACCCAGAGATTCCCGGATGAGAACTTTAAGAAGAATATCACAAGTTATGGTAAAGGCTTAAAACCTGCAACAGAAACAGCTCGGGAAATCAGAACTACAGTAAGCAGAAGACTTAAATGAATTACTGTATGAGTTCAAACAGCACTGAGAGTGACACTTTGTGCTTCCATAATCTGTTTTCCATTACGTATTTAGATGTTGAAAGTTCTGTGGCAGAGGAAATCTTCTTCCCTATATATTTGCACAGTGCTTAGCTGTCTGAACTTCTTTCCTCTACTGGGGCCTTAAAGAGCTGTAACAGCATAAACCAGCAGTAATTAAAAAAAAAAAAATAATAATCAAGTTAGCTAAATTCTGCTTTCTCTACAGAGTGACAAAGACAACAAGAATCAAACAGTTGCTCTTGTTTGCATTAGCTGTGTGAAGCATTGCTGAGGCTCTGAAACTGCAGTCATGTAATGGGGAAGAACTTGTGTCTCCTGGGAAAACAACTGGCTCCCTGAACTGAGTTCTGAGGAGTGTATCAGATAAAAATTAGAATTACATATCATTCAGATATGCAAAAGACTATGAAAAGAAACTGACTCACCCATGTAAGAAATACTGACCATAGTGCAGCATTAATCATAACACAGGGACAGTAGGTGGGAAGAGAAGGAAGTGAATGTGGTGGACTGGTTAAGAACCTGCTGTCACTGAACTCAAATGGCAAAAACCCATCCTTCTGCCTTCAGCAGCTGGCCGAGGTGTTCGGTAGCTGAGAGATAGCAACTGAATGACTCACAATCTCTACTAGGTCCAGATTCTGAACAAACCAACTGGTAGATTGTTAGATTTATTACCAGAAAGCACAACTGACCTGTGAATTTATTTGCTGCAGCAATTTCCTTTTGGCTCTAAGGTGCTTGTCCTTCAGATTGTTACAGTGCTACACACCACTAGTGGTCCTATAAATAGTTATTACAGACATAAACATTTATATTCTGAGAATACAGGCACATATTGCTGTACAGTTACACAGCTCAACCTCTGCACCTGGACTGGAAAGTAGGACCAGCCTAGGCAACACTTGGAGCAGTTTGCATCTTTTGCATGAAGTAGCTTCAAGGCTCAGGTGAGCTAGTCAGCTAACAACTTCTCACAGCACTCTGGGTAGCTCTCCACTGCGAGCAGCTACCTCGCAGCAAGTTCACACAACGTACAAACCACCATTCCCAGAGCAAATGAGAGATATCCTATAGTGTATCATTGTTAGAGGAGTAAATGTTGAGCAGTCATCCATGAAAACAAAGCAGATGATATCAGAGCTAAAGTCATTAATCCCAACACCTAACGTGTTTATGCCTAGATTTATTTTCTAAATTAATTGGCAGGCTTACTTTGAGGAAGATGAGATAAAAGTAGACTTGTAAGTCTATCAGCTATTAATGCAAGAGAACTATAGGACTCTGGAAGAGAAAATACAGAAAAGACAATCTGATAAACTCCTTTCCATCCATTCAGATCTTCTCCCCACTTGGAGCATAGGACCAAGCTAATCTGTCAACTTATTTGCCTCTACCCGCACTCACCCACAGAAGTCGGTTATCACGTAGAAATACAGGCTCGCTCACACTCCTGCTGGGATTGTTCAGATTAGCACTTATCGTCAGCAATGCCCTATTCTAGGTTTCATGATCACGTCTGTATTTTTTTATTTATAATAATTCTTTCTTCTTGCTTACTTAAAGCTCTCTCCAAAGGTTCCTCTTTCTATATTAATTATACACATCACCCCTGTCTACAGCCCCATAGTTCTCTTTTTTAACCCCACCAAATCCCCCCCCCCCCCCCCCCCCAACAGCTATTCACTACAGAAATCTTCTGCTTCAGCTCTGGCACTTTTACCCAGTCCCCTAGAAATGTAGTCTTTTAGCACAGTTACAGCTCTGAACCACTTTGGGAGTAATACAAGACCCCACATCTGATTTGTGGATCTCTAGGAAACAAGTGAAAAATACACTTGGGATGTGACCTGTGTAACTACAGGAGACCCCACACTGTTCTGAGCTTTGCTCAGTGTTGACATCTCCATCTAAGTGCTGATGAAATAGATGAGGAGTTGAGGCCAGGCCGTCACCCACCAGAAAACGATGAAGATGACAGAAACTACTTCTCACAGATGCCTCAATGGAGGGATTCAGCAGCATCATTGAACTTTACACTGCTCAAGCTGCCAATCAAATCATCTGGCTTTGCAAAAGTACTTAGGCCATTTAGAGATTTTGTTTATACAATTTCTGATTTGTACTTCATTAGAACTTAATATATTTTCTGTCTTGGAATAATGACACCATCTTAAAAATATTTATTACTTTTTTTAAATCATATTGTCATCTTAGGTTCCTGGTGGATTCAAGTTGCATGAGATTGTGGCAATGCCAATGGCAAATGTTGGCTAAAGACTGGTAACTTCTACAAGGCCTGGAGTGTGTGCAAGACAATCACTGGCTACTATTCAAGGCAAATCAGTTTTTAAATTAGAACTTCTGGATTATAAAGAAATAATGGATTAATCAGAAAGAGATTCAGATAGCATGGCCTAGCTGGCTGATGAAAACAGGCAGCTGAAAGCTTTCAAAGGAAGTATCTCTCAGTAGCTATTTCAGACTTTCCCTTATCTCTTCCTGTTTTAGTATCAAAGCTACTACGTCAAAGGGAATTAAAAGATCCTGTCCCGATTCCAATAAATACATCAGAAACAAGGAAAAAAACTAAATTAAGAACATTTTTTTTTTCCAATTAAAGTGAAGAACAATTATTTTTAAAACTTTCTGCCAGGCTTACATGTTTATCTGTTTTCAGACATCCCTGGAAAAATAAAGCTTAATTCTCAGAAATAACACATTACTCCTGAGGAGAAACGGTTACAGGATTAAAAAGTACTGAGGCCAAAAATTTCTGATCTTGGAACAGGATCTGTACTCCCCAAGACAACCAACTAGAGCACAGACGCAGTTTGCAGACTGCATTCACACAGCAGGAAACTTAAACGTACGCAACCTCACTAAGGTGAAATAGCCTTAGAAAGCATAGAACTAAAAAGCTTTACCTCCCCAGCTACCCAAGGCCATAGCACAGATAGAAACAGCTCACGGTGTCTCCCTCAGCTCAACAACCTAAGCAGCTTCTCCTTTGGGTTCAGCTTTAATCACCTGCTCATCATTTGTGAGCTGATAACCTCCAGGTACTGAAGTACCTTGATAGTATTATTGCAAACCCCTGTTTTCCTGTTGCCCAGGAAAGGGGTTATCACTGCAAACCACTCACACCTTTGCCTGATTTCTCTAGTGGTTGGAAACAGGATTAGAAAAATAATTGCTTATTTGGCCCTTCAAGGGGGAAGCCTGCTCTTCAAAGAGATTCCTTTCTCTAGAGCGGCCTGTGAAGATTTTACCAAACTGTGGGCTAACAGCCTGGCACTATGGGGGGTTTCAGCAAAATAGCATTTCTATTATGGTGTTAAATTTTAAGACAAGCTTTTGCTTTAAATATAATTGAGAAGATGATTTTCTTTTAAAATTTAGATGTTTGTGCAAGCAGATCATGATTTCACAGGGAAAGCTGAGCCCAAGTGCTGGAGAATGTGTCCTTTTAAATTCAATCCACCAGGTAAGTCTCCTTCAGTTTTGGAACTTTTCCACCTTGTCTGATTTCCTGGTACTTGTTCGTACAGGTTTTGCCCTGTGAGCATGCCTTTGACTAGCTGTGACATGGCACCTTTCCTTTCAAATGAACTTTATTTTGAAACTTCTTGCATTTTAAAAGCATGTAGACTTCCTTTTAAAAGGACTTTTAAAAGGCTGATTCTCTCATTTGTTCTGCTTACTTCAGTGCCCTTGCTTCCCCAGAAAAGATTAATATTGGGTCTTGAGGGTCCTGAAAGTACCCACATTTAATAAGGGAAAATGTGTTTTACTCAGAAATGCTGAGTCATTCTCAATTCCCAGTATGGACTGGGTAGAGAAGAGGGGGATGTGTTTTTAGAACTGCATCACAGAGCAGGAGTGGCAATCCAAGAAAGAAAATGACTGTCTCTTCACACATATGTATGCGTAACTTGTATGAGATTTCAGTTTTTCTTACCGAGACAGAAAATCCTTCGCATTTCCAAGCTCTCCTTTGCAATCTCAGCACTAATTTTAAATCTCTGTTCCAGCCCAGAGACAGGGCATAAAGCACAACATCTGAATCTACTCCCTTTCCAGGAATGAATCAGCTGCCATCTGGATAGACTGGAAGTGTCAGCAGCATAGTGTCTCTATGATGGGATGGGGCTATCTGTGGGGTGTTCAAGATAAGGTTGTGCTACGTCTCTGGAAAAAAGACCCTTTTCTTCTTGTTCCTGTCAACAGGTGGCTTATGATCTGACCCTAATTCTTTTAAATCAAGTTTTTTTACTCTATTTACAGTTCTTTCATTCAATACAAGAAGTGATAGTTGTATTTTTTTGCATTAATTGATAGGTTATTTTTAATTCTTCTTATGAATCGTGATTTGTTACTCTCATTCAGCTCTGAGGGAAGTGATTAGTGGAGTTCTACCTTGTACAGCCTTAGCAAAGCACCACAGCCCATAAGTGCTTTTCACCTGTACTGCTGATTTTCTGGGCTCCCACCCATCTTGTGAGCCATGCTGGCTGCTGTTTGAGATGCTCTTCGCCCCTAACAAACCAGACATTTAAAAGTCAGCGTAAAGATGTTTAAACTTAAATGTTTTCTATATTATTTGTGCAATTTAATGTGGTCCTAGATTGCTTTCTTCAGCACTGGTCAGCTGCATCTGGGAGACCTGTTCACAGTACTACAAGTGTGGATGTGTTAAGAAGACCAGCACATTACTGATGTTGGCATTACTGAACAGAAATTAACCAACCTGCCAGAAGCTGTATAAATCCACTGAAAGCCGGTGCTGTGTGGTCTGTGCTCTGCCCAGTGCTGTCTTCAGGCATCAAGTGGTACTCAGATCAGTAAACCTTCTTTTACAAGGTACTCATGAAAGCCGGCCCACAGCCAGGCACTATGCAAGTGGCTTTAAATTCACTCTATATGTAAGTCTTTCTTCCTTTCAAAACTTTTTCGGAGTCAACCAAGAAAACGCTGGCAGCCACTAGCTCGGGCCTGACTCCCCAGAAGTGCTGAGAAGGCCGCTGTGGCCTCAGAAACGCGGACAACGCCAGGACCGGTTTTGTGGCGACGGCAAATCCCCCGTGTTCCCCCGGCCTCTCCGAGTGGGAGGGCCCGTCCCTGGCAGAGGGATTTCTTCGCCAGCTGTCTCTCCTCGCCCGCCCGGGGTGGGCTTCCCCTCAGCCCTCAGGTGTCTGGCAGGCGGTCGTGGCCGAGCCGGCCCTCGGTGCTCGGAGCTGCACCGGCACCCGTCCTCCCGCCCCTCCCCTCCTCGCCTCTCCTGCACGGCCGTTTGCGCTGCCGGAGCGTCAGCGGGAATTTCCAGCCAGGAAGTGCGGCGGGCCGGGGGGCAGGGGAAGGCGGGGCGGAGGCTTAGGCAGGCGGCGGCCGTGCAGGCCGGTGCCGCTCGGCTGCCCTCGCCAGAGGGCCCGCGGTGGGGCGGACGGGAGGGAGGGGGAAAGTCCGCGCGAGCCAGGGCGCGGGCGGCGTCACGCCGGTTACATGGCGCGGAGCTGAGGGACGCGCGGCCGGGATCCGCCAGCGGCAGACGACGACGACGACGAGGCGGCGGCACCAGCCCAGCCCTGCCCCAGGTGAGCCTCAGGCGGCCTCTGACCTGCAGCTCGCTGCCTTCCTTCTCCCGTGCCCTTGCCTCCGTGCCCGTTTGCCGCTGGTTGTGCTGTCTGCGGCCCGATGCGGAGCGGGAGGGAGCAGGGCTGAGCGGGAGCAAAGCGCTGCAGAAGGGGTGGCGGACCCCGGAGGGGAGGCGTAGCTGACGGGAATCGTGTCCCCCGGGCCAGCCCCACGCCTGTGGGTGCCAGGCAGCCGCTCGCTTGTTTCCTCGGCCCGGGCGCGGACCTCCCGCGGAAGCGCTGGGAGCGGCTGCCGCGGGGTTTGCCTGCGCTCGCCGGGGCGGCTGCTGCGAGCGAGGGAAGAAGGCGGGCACCCGGCGGCGGGACTCGGGGGGGTTGCGGCACCCGCGGGCCGTGCCGGCCGGGCTGACCCGGGGAGGCGGGCGCCCCGTTCTTCCCGGTGCCGAATTTCTGACGAGGTTGATGGCACCTCTCTCCTCTCTGCGTTCTGATAGCGCACCAACCGCCTCCCGCCTCTTCCGCGTTTTATTTTTCCCTCAAGCACGTAGTAGGCTTTTCTGCTGATGGTGTTACAGGGGTCTTCCTAGCTAGGAAGGGGTGTCTGTGGAGGACTGTCAAGTAAAGTGAAAAAAAAAACCAAACCAAACAGCTTGGAAGCCCAACTTCTGCTGAGCGTATAGCGGGTGCTGGGAGGCGAAGGAGGTGCTGCTGTTCAAGCTTTTGGTTTCGAAGGTGACCCAGGCGCGGGCTGGACTCTCCGCTGCTCTACAGTCGCCAGCAGGCCCTGGAGGAACCGGCGTTCGCTGAGGGAGCAGAGCTTTGCTGCTGGCAGCTTTTGGTGTCCTTGCCTTGGCTGGGGCTTGCTCAGTGACACAAATGGTATCAGTACAGGCTGCTTTCAAAAGCAGTAAATAGCGGGGGTTTTAGAGGCGATTTAGTAGTAACTGATGAAACTGAAAAGTTCTCACCGTGACAAGGATTATGATTAGAGTGATTGTTCTGTGACATTTGACCTTAAAATCAAGAATATTCAACTTGACATCATCACGATTGTTGGGTTTGGTTTCTTTTTTTTACTTATTGATACTTTTTGCTATGTGGGTAACTTTGATAAAGAAGCACTATTGACTTACGTGACCATAAAATGGAGGAGTATTCCTGTGGTAGAGATGAGTTCCGTGTTATTTGTCCGTTGCAGTGTACTGCTGTCATCTCATTCAAATGAGTAAATACGAGTGCCTGTAAGCATTTGCAGAACAAGGCTTTGTAGGCAAGGGATCTGCTGCATTTCAACTGCCTGTTTTGAAATGCTCAGAATCTTTCCTAAAAAATAACATTTTACAGGAAATAGATATTTTTTTAAAGTTTTTTTTTAAATAGTTTTAAAGTGTTGATCATGTTTTGACAAGCTTTGTGCTTCATAAGTCCTCTTCTTGTTTATTCTGTTCACAAAGTATGTTAATACTAAGTGGGTGAATTCTCTGCCCTATCACCTTGTGCCTTATGTGCAGTAAGGTCCTGCACCACCACCATCAAGCTCCCAGCACAGGGTGGAAAAAACAGCACGCTGTTTTCACTGACATCTGGAGTCTCTGTGCTATGTACTGTGAAGTATCAACAACTTCTGAAATGATAATTTTATTCTTTCAGGAGAAAATGCAGCTGCCCATTACAGGAATGAATTAACCAAGACGTCATTCTAAGACGTCATCCTGTCTGTAGTGTTTTGTAATCTACAGGAATGACTACAGCTTAATTGAGAAAATGAAAGAGGAAAAAGAAGCTTGTAACTATCGAGAGGCAGATCCTCTACTCTGTAAACTTCCCTGGCTCAAGAATTTACCTGACAGATTTGCTGAAATAATACTGTCATCATCTGCCACAGAATGTGGAGATTTCAAGGCAGCACAGTGCTGAAATACATGCAAGATCCATTAAATAATTTAATCTGTATTATTAAGCAGAAGGGAAAAAGCTTTTAATTTCCACCTTTGCTCCCTCTTAAAAAAAAAATGTCAATCAGCAATAATAAATTAATCAAAAAATGAAAATACTTTCTCATGCAAGTAATGAATAAGGTTGTAAAACTGAGAACAGCTTTGGGTCATTTTTGAGTTTTTGTAAAAGCAATACTTGTTTTAATCATTGCCTTTTCCCAAAGTCATCTCGTGAATATGTGCAAGCTCCAGAAATCAGTGCAGTTAGGAATTTGTGTTGCCGTGCTTATCATTGCTGAGTGTGGAAGGACAGAGGAACCAAATTTGAAGGCCTGTGTCTTTACTGTCCAGGATGCTCTATGCTGACTAGAAAGTTCAGGTCTCTTGCAGTTAAACTAAGTGTTGTTTTGATGTTGCAGAGATACAGGGAGAGACAATATATTCTTTTACTCGCTTAGAGTTGGCTTTCTGATGTTGCTAGTGATGGGGAAATTCTGTGGTCATCACAGAATCTGGTTAATGACAATGCACTTGCCAAAATCTCCTCATCTTTTGTTGCTGTAGATGTTTGTTGGCTCTAAATTTGGAAGTATTAGTCTTAAAGAAAAGTATTACTCGTTTCCCTGAACAACTAGTGAAAATTCTTCACTTAGTTTGGAAATTATCTTTCCAACACGTTGATAGCTTTGCTTTGGTTCTCGGGCACAGAATAATACAGCTGTTATAAAACAAAGAGGAGAGAATGTTTCAGGAAAATAGTAAAAAAGGCAATCCTGGTCTTGGTCACTTTGAGCTCTGACACAGGTATTTGAGTAGTGAGTTTTAATTTGCTGTCCTTTAAAGTTGTGAACCTTTTATGAAGTTTTATGTTGATAAAATCATGGTGCTGGTTGTCATTAACTGCGCCCTCAGGTCAGTCAGGAACTAAGTTAGTGTCTGATTTTGAGCATAGAATTAATTCAGTGAGGTCGTCTTCGGTGCTTTCATTTAAACATATCTATTTTGCTGAAGCACTGTTGACAGTTTCAGAACTATGGCCTTAAAAGATGTTTCAAATCATTCTACTCTTAAGGTAAATCCTTTGTTTAGGTGGAACTGACAGACCATATGTGTGGGGAGGAAACTACTATTGCTACTCCTAGCATTTTTTTACCCCTTTTGACTTTTATGTTCTTTTGAAAAGCGATGCCAGATACAGGTTTTGGTTTTTGGTTTGTTTTTTTTTTTTCTTCATTTAAAATGCAGAATTAGCTAAACTGAAATACCCCTGCATTTCATTGCACCCTTCAAGCAAACTGTACTGCTATCAACAAATCAAGAGCAAAGTAGGTCTGAGTGCTGTGGTGTTGGGGTTTTTTTGTTAGTGGTTTGTTGTTGTTTTTTTTTTTTTCCTTTTAAAGATCATCTTTTTGTTTAAACACAGACAGATTTTAATACACAAATTAAAAACAAAGTGAGCAGATGTTTTTTGGGTCATTAGTTTAGTCTTAAGTGTTTTTTTCTTGTGTCATGGGTTACTGTAGAAAAATTGAGGCTGCAGGAATTTTACTATTTCTTTGTAAAAAAAGGATAAACAGCAAAGAAAAAGGAAAAAAATAAGTCTTAGTAACCACTTTGCACTTATAGATTTGAAACCTAGGTGCTGGATTTGGTTCTACCCATTTGGTTCCACTTAGCGGTGTTCTTTAACTGACCATTTCTGTCATGTTAGGTTGTCAGTGGCTGTTTGAAACCAAAGGACACTGACATTCCCTTAGCTCACTTCTGATTAACAGCCCTTGATATTTTCTGAGCCGTCTTCTGTCACTGCTGTTCATGAAATGAGGGTCTGTGTCTTCAATAAGACCCCAGAACCTGTGTGAAAGTACCTAGTGATCCAGCAAACCTTGGGTGAACTGGACTTGTGAATTCTTGGGCACTCTTGTTATTTGGCTTCTCGTAAATGCTCTTCCTCCACCTCCCCCAAAGGAAAAGGTTTGCTGTTTAATATTGATGATTCATTACACTGAAGGCTTATTAAATGGATATGTGTGGCTTTTTAAGTTAACATTTTACTTTGGTGAATGACTTTTTATGAACCACAACTATTTCTGAATATTGATTCTTTTTCATCTGTAGGGAAAAGTAGCAGCCTTTCAACATGATATTTAGATGAGTTCAAGTAGCATTACCACCTCACATGGCTGAAATGCAGTGTTACTAGAGTTGTTTTGCTGTGTTGAACCTCAGTATTTTTACATATCTTTAGCATTATACATATCCCAGATTATGTTTGCCATATATTTGAATACTGTTTATTCCTTTGGCTTAAGTTGCTTTGAATGTGTTGCAACAAAAACATTCTGACTTTGTTCTAACAATATCCTGGAAAAACAGTTTAAATGTTAGTGCATTTTAGTGTTTCCTCTTGTTATGATTATTTCACTACTTTGACGTTTGGAAAAGGAATAAAACTTCTGTTTGTGAAGGTGCTTAAAAAAAGCAACCCTTCAGGCAGTCCAGTTACTCCTTGCAAAGTGAGTTTCATCATGTTATGAATTTTTCTTCAAATGTAGCAATTCCATGGTGTTATAAATTGAGTCTAGATTTCCTACAATAATTCTGATTCGGAGCATCACACCTCTGAAATCTTTTTAATACTTGTGATTGATTGAATTTCCTAAATGCTTCGTAGTTTTTATACTGTGTGTAATAATGTATCTGCTCGTGATTGAAAATATTTTAACATTTTAACTTAAACAGTGTTTTAATTTTAAAAAATACCCAGCCAGAACTCCCAGGTCCCACCCAACAGGAAATAGAAGCAGACTTAATTAATAACAGGAGGAGGCAATTTGTGTTATGTTAGGAAAACAAACAGTGTCATAGAGGGCAGTGTTATTGCAGCCGCAAGTCTGCGGATGAGAGTCTGCAGAAGGTACTATCTTTGATAAAAATGCCTCTCTGCACAAAGCATTTCTCCTTGCCTACTGAAAAATTAGACTGAAATCTTTATTCAGCGATGTGGCAGGTAAAGGAAAGTAAAACTACACCTTCTATATTCTGCTTTATGGAAAGTGAGCATTGTTGAGTTTTACACTGAGACTAGTTTCCTTAAAACAGTCCCCTGCACTCCCAGGTACTGAAGTTACAGGTGGGAGAAGAAATGTTAGTAGGCTTTTAACATCTAAAAGCAAATTTCAAGTCTGTTTCATTACTGAGTTAAAATAATTTCAAAAAGCTAAAGCTGCTGGGGCTCCTGATCAACCTGCATGAGTTAGCAATCACCTCTCATGGTTTTAAAAATGCTTTTTCTTTCCTGTTTGTGCTAAAGAGATCTACACTCGTAGAAGCTCGTGTGATGTTCCCTTACTGTTTGGTTCTATTTACTTTGTATTTTTCAGAATACTATAGATGTTTATTGCTTTGGTTTTTGAGTAATCCAGGGATTTGCTATCTGTAGCACCTTTTTTTTTATTTTATTTTAAAAAGAAAAATATGTATAGCTTGCCTTTTCCCAATTGTTCCAGTCTGTTCATCTAACTAATAAATATTTGGTCCACTGTTAACCTTTGCCTGGGGACTTCAGAAGCAGTATAGTATTTACTAGAACGGGTGCAATCAAAACAAGTAGTTGAGAACGGTGTAAATAAACCAACTCTTGGTAAAACCTTTCCTGTGTTAAGATTTTGCTTGCTAAGTATTTGGGAGGGAGATGTCTCTCTATCCCTCTCCAGAACATCATCTTCTGCAGCAGCTTCGTAAATGGCAGTGCAAGGTGGTGGTTGCTAACAGCAGTCAGAGTTTAGCCGTGTGTAGTCCCGCTTTAATCAGTTTGGGACATTGTTACATTTCTTGTAACAACAATGGGATTTATTTTTCTTAAGAAAAGCATCTTTTATTCAGCCTTAACAAATGCAAGTGCTTAGAAGGATATGCACAGTTAAACTAAGGGTTGTCTGTGTAGCTGCTATAGGTTCATGATCCTAAGCCTGTGTATATGTATGGCCTGCTGTGTTGTGCTGTTCTCAGGGTTCTTTTTTTCCTCTCCCTGTGCTTTTCTGTAGAATATATTCTGCACCAGAGGTTTTTGCTTGGGCTGTACTCCCAGTATTTTGGGAAAAATAACTGGGTTAGAAGGAAAATCAAGTGCGAGATGAAGTTGAGAGGAGGTGGCCAGAGCTAAGGTGAAAAGGCCAGGCACGGAAAGGGAGGGGCAGCATCCTGACTTTGCAGGCACTACAGTGATGAGGGCCTGAGACTAAACATCTTGGATTAGTATGTCTGTTCTCAGAGCAGCCTGCTCTGTCCTCTAGCCAAAATCATCTCAGCAGCTCTTGTCCTGCTTCCAGCCCTGACCCAGCAACTTGCAGCATCTATTGCACAATACATTTCCCAGCATCTTCATTTGGGAAACGCTGATCTCTAAAACAATTATCTCTGTACAGACACAGGTTATGTTTTGCAAAAGATAGAAGAGCGAGGCTCAAGGATGGATGGTCACCACTAAAACCAGTAAACAAATGCCAGGTAAAACACATTGCAGAGACTGTACAGTACAACAGTTACTGTTTCTACCTCAGTATTTCAGAGCTGCTACAGGATGTCAAAATAAATGAGGAGCATAATCACGGTGAATTTCATTACTTTCAATCAGTGTCCAGTTAAAGAAGTTTACTTTTAGCAGGTCAATTTTCAATAAAAGCCAAGTCAGAGAGGAAAAAAAACCAAAACCACTCTGCTAGAAAACCTTCAGGAAGAACTGTGCTTTCGGTATAGCAGGTCAGCTGAAGTGGAATTGTTGAGTTTCTCGTCTCGGGGCTTGCTTTTTGAATCTCAGCCTTAAAAAGTTTAAAAGAGATGAGTGGCTGATAGGAGTTTCCACCCAGAATCATGCTCTTTTATGATGAGGCAGAGCTTTGTGGGGTAGAGTTGGTGATACTGTTCACCCTTCATCTCTCCAAACGGATTTAAAAAAAAAAAAAAAGGGCATTTATATTCAAATAACATAGATTAGAAGTAGAGACCTGCTTACCATTTCTCTCTTTGAAGGTCTGGGAAAGGAAGTACATTTCATGTTTTGGGTATTTTTTTTTTTCCTCTGGTCCTATGTGAAATGTTAGCTTCATCAGTAAGCATGCTGGTGCACTTTAAAAAGTGAATAGATAGATTTGGGGTACTAAAGCTCAAATATTTGGAGTGGGGTAGGGATTGTGTGGGGGGCCATTCAACTATTTAGGGTAATACTCACATGATTTTAGTTCCTCCTTGTATGAATAAGAAATCTTCCTAGGTTGTTAGTGTATATATAATGTTCAGGTTTTCAGGCAGGCCAGTATGAGAACAAAGCTAGAAAGAAAAAGAATGAAGTCTTTTTAAAGGCATACAGCTGCTGGGTGAGATGTCTGTAACTGTTTTCAGAAATAACAGGACTATTGGTGTCTGAATCAAACCTTAAAGCTTGATTCTTCATAGGTGACAAAGTTTGCATTGGGCTTTGCTTCCCTGTAGGAAGGTAATAGGAAGTAGTCCCGTTCCCTGTTTGTATGCATTGGATTGGATGCTACTGTCAAAGAGGAAAATGGTTTGCCTCATTTTTAAAATTCAGGCCACAAAGTTGAAGAGAAATGATCGAGGTAAGGATCTGGACTACAAAGGATCAGAGGGCTGAAAAAAGTTGGTTAGAGAAACCTGTCTTTGTTTTTTGAAATGTAGTTAGATACAGTGGCTATTGGAGAACAGCAGGAGACAGATCTGAAATCAAATAATCAAGATGACTAGAAATGAGAATTGTTGTTCCTGGATGAGAGCATTCCTACATTCATTATTTTGTTTCCATTTAAAATGCCTGATACTTTTGAAGCTTTAAAACAAATATTCAGAATACAATGAATGAACTCATGTTCTTCCAGCCGTTCCTACTTGTACTTGGTATCCTTTGGTTCTTAAAAAGGAACAGTAATGCAAAGTAATTGACACTGTTTGCTTGGTTGGTGGATGCAACCCCATCATCTTCCATGTATGTGTACTTGTCTCCCTAGGTCATTTCTTTTTCTTCTTTTCTTAACCTTTTTCCCCAATGGCAACTGACCCTCTGTGAGGAGAAAGGAACCCTGCACACCTACGTGTGCACACACACTTACAGCCCCTCAAGAGGCACAGCTGGGGGGGGTTGGACAAGTTTAGCTGGATTTGTGTTCTCTCATTGTGCATGGAGCTCAATGATGTTCCTTCAACCGCTAAAAGAATACTCTGAGTTAAAATGTTTAGTTTCCTGTGCCTTCAGGTGATCTCCAGGGTAGAGGGGTGTCGTGGTTGATTGTGGTCTGAAGGTGTAGGGTGGGTTGTTTGCTGTTTGGGGTTTTTTTTATTGCAGTTATAAGCTTGCAGTATGGTTTGTGGGAATTGAAAATTCTGTGGGAAGCAGGTATATATGGTAACGTGAACTTCCACAAAACAGTTTTAACCCCAGTCATCTTTAAATGAGAGGTCATTTTGACTTCTCTAAGATGCATATAGCAGCAAACACAGCTTGGATAAAAACAATCTGCCCTAAAATACAGCTCGTGTAAGGAGAGGATGAACAAAGCTACTCGTGGTAGATGCTAATCTTACCACGTAATGCATGTAGGAAAAGTGCTTAGGAACTCAAGCAATAAGGGAAGAGACCAATTAAAAGTAATACAATTAATGCCAGTGTCAGTTTTTCTGCAAGTTTCTTTTTGGTTTTTAATCATGTAATTGGAATTGCCTCAATCCTCTTGTTAGAAGAGGAAGCTGAGGGATTTGTTAACTCAGTAAATCCTAAGGAAACGTTCTATTTTGGAGGCAGGGCTCCTGGAGTATTTTTGTCGTTTGGCTTTGAAATAGGACAAAACCTATAGTGAAACAGAGAGTGGTTTCAGTCATTTAGAGGGGTCATTTTATACTGCTGGTTAATTTTTGTCTAGGTCCTGAAAAGGCAATCAGGTGTCAGTTTGCATACCCGAAGGATTAGGTTTGCACATCTAAATCATCCTGTGTTTATAATGAACTGCCTCAGCATTCAAGCCAGAGAGAATCTCTTTAACCTCTTCTCCCAAACACTGCAGCTGGTTGTTGAACACAAAAGATCTCAAGTGAGAGACACCTGTGGTTTTGGTAGGAAACAGATTGTGTTTAATTCCTGGTTGGAAATTCATTAGTACACACCTACAGCAACTGGGTGGTATGCGAGTAGTTACCTGCTGCTTCTGAGTGTAATGTTCCTCTTTAATGACTGCTGGTTGGCTCTCATGACGTTCTTCATTGCATCAGCCAAAAAGCCAGAAATGACCATTTTGATCAGGTGGAATTGAAGGAGAGCTTCAGATAGATGTAGGTTTTATTTCTGTATGGATTTTAATTTTTATATCAAAGAACTTTTAATGAAAAGTTTTCAGCAGTTTTGTCTCTGCAGTATTTTTCCACTTTGTTGAAGCCGTGTATTGTAGAACTGTACGTGTGACCAGAAGCATAGCAGGTGTGAGAACAGCCCTTCTCCCACAGAGTCCTGCTGGAGAGAGTGATGCAGCCTCAGAAACTAGAGTAGGGCAAAGATGATAGAAAATGCTGCTAAAGTTATCCTGCTGGGCTTACAGAAAAAGCTGTGAGATGCTTTGTTTGAAAGCTTTGCAAAGTATACATTTAGCAAGCAAACAAGTGGGCAGATGCTATTTATATTAGTTCCTCAGGATCTTTTTTCTCCGACCAAGCATATTTAGCATGTTATCTGGGTACTTTGGGTATTTTGGAACATAATTTTGCATATGTGACTCATGAAATAATGTGTGATTAAATATGAGAGGCCACAAAGCAAGACTTTTAGGACTAGATTCTATTCTGTTTATGCAGAAGAAATCTGGTGTTTGCACTTGCAGTTTCTTACGGTTGTGTATCAGCAGGGTAGATATTTTCTGATGCTTCCTAAAAATGTTGGCTGTTGAGGTCTTCAGTTTGTTTTCTGTAATAGCTACAACTTTAACTGGGAAGTGTTTGCCAAAGACTAAATTACAATTATTTCAGTGGTTTCAGTAACTTGCCACTTGGTGATGAGGGTTGTATTCTTTCTGTGGAATGGAATGTCAGGTTAAAAACAACTTAGTTGTATGCTGAAGGCTTTGTTATGGTTTGCATGTTGACTTTTTCCTTAAAGACTGATAAAACAATAGCAAATTACTGATGAAAATAATGATTTGCAGAATATGTTACTGACTGGTGTTTTTCACGTTGCTGAAATCCTGATGCAGTAGGTAATGAAGTACAGCATGGGTGGATGTGGCTGCTTTTTATATCTGTTACTCATTTTTGGCTGAAATCTTATGGCGATTTATTTGATATTTGCTCAAATACTACAAATAAATATTACCCAGTAAATATTTCTCTACAACTGAATTATGAACAGGTGAGCACTTTTCTAGTTTGAAAAATAATTGTAGCCTCGTGGACTTCTTTTTCCTGGAAGTCATCTTGGTATTAAGTGTCCCCTGTTTCTCCATTTTAATTTTTCTTTCATTTACTGCTTGTGTGGGATGGGTGGCTAGATGTTGTCTTTGGAGCTTGTTAACAAGCTGAGTTGAACATCTGTCAAAGTGAAGTACCTGAGGGTTCCAATTTTCTTTTTTATATTTGCCTTTCTAGTTCCTGTAGAAGGTACAGGGTGACTCAGTTTTTCTTTACTGGTTTACTGATCACTTGCCATTCTCACAGGGCAGCAGGTTTTCACAGTTCACTTTGGTGTGCTGGAAAACATGGCTCATCTTCATTGTGGTGGAATTTGAGGGCCAGTGATATATTTCTATCTTCTGTTAGTTACTAACCTTATTTAAAGCATCTGCTTGCCTGCAGACGTGAGTCTCTTGAAATAGTGGCTACAGTTATTTTCAGATGTTGCTTTGGAGAGCCTTTGTTAGTAAGATCAACATAAGTAAAATTGTAATTCTTTCAGTAACATCTGCATGAAAGGAAATGACACTAATCTTTTATAATAGACCTAATAAATTCCTAGGAAAATTTCCTGGCTCTGCTGCTGGCCTCGGGAGAACTAAGCCAGGCTAAACTTTCCAGTGTCAAGCATTTACATGTAGACCCACGAGAGAGGGTTAGGCATGTTGCACATCCATAGTTGTCACTGTCAGCATTGAGTTGTTGTGACTGCCAAGCACTTGTGGACCTCTGGAAATCAAGGTCTCCTAAAATAGTCAATGTTTGACTCCTGTTTTTATTTAAAGAAAAAATATTGGATGTTCTTTTTTAGGCATCTTTAGTTTGCATTGTTATACTTCAAGAAAACCATTAGGGTTCCCTCATTGCTCATTCATGCTGAGAAGTCTCTTTTTTTTCTTGTATAAAAAGTCAGTGTCCTGCTTCTGCTAAACTGTGGTAATGATTTTGCCTGAACCCTAAAGACAGAATAGTCAGAACAAAGACAGAAACAAACTGATACCTGATTTGAATAAATTTTGTCTGCATGACTTGGACTTTCTAATTTTTAGTTGCTTGAGAGCAGGTCATGGAAAATCCTAGCTGTAGCCTGGCCTGCCCTTAGCCTTCCCCCTTAGCCTCCCCTAAGGAATTTTAAGAGCATTTTAGAAATTATTATTATGAGTAGAATAAGAGGGATCAGAGATGGGGTTTTAAACACTAGTGTTTTTCAAGTTTATCTATTGCTGTATATGGAAAAAAAAAAAATGTTGTGATCATGCTTTTGTGTTTCAGGACTTAAAATGGCTGGAGAAGATTCCTATATTATGGGAGTGTCTGATCCCCAAGTAAGTTGACTTGTGTATTTTCAATAACCCTGTAATCTCTCCTCGCTCTCTGTTTTGGCTTCCTCTCATATTGTCCTGTCATTTCCTCGGCTCAGCAACAGAAAGATATAAAAGCATTCTAGCTATTGAAAGAAATCAGGTTTGGGGAAATCTAGAGTGTTTCATTTTTTTTCCTGTGTTTTTTTATGTGATCTGTCAAGTGCCTTGCCACTGGTGAGATGGCTGGAAAAAAAAAAAACAAAGAAAGCCAGGCCTGCTGGAAGAAGCAATTGAAAAAATACTCATTTTTATGCCCTGCCTGTAACACTTGCTCTGAAATTTCCTCTGTGGTGGACACTGGACTTGATCTGAAAACAGAGCCCCTTATGCCCTTGAAAGGCCCCTTTGTATCATTTTTTGGTGAAATTTGCGTTTGCCCTGGGGAGGATGGCAGTGTTCTTCGCTCACGCAGATCAGTAGGCCTGGCTCTTCTGAAGCCCTTCCTGATCTCATTAGGTTATTTCACAATTCATTTGAATTGTGAGAGTGGTGCTTGGGTGAAAAGTTTTGGTGAGGAATAGATCATTTCTACTCACCTTATTTTCCAAAAATAAACTGTTTTCTCCTTTATGCTCCCTCCACTTTGGCAGAGACAGATTTATACCTGAAAACAGTTACAGTGAGTCAAGATGTGTCTCTTGAAAAAAACCCAAACCAAACAACAACAAAACCAAAACAAAACTTTAATCTGGGTATACATTTTCTTGCATAAGAGCTTGTAAATACATTTACGTAAGAAAAGTAGTCTAATGGGCTTCAATCACACAAGTGGATATGAAAACTCCCAGGTTCTCAGCAATGCCTTGGTCAAGATGTTCAGAATTTACTGTGTAAGCTCTTTTGAATATACAGTTGTTAGTGCATGTAAGCAAAATGTGTGCTTAGAAACTGCTGAGCTTGGTGCACTCGTGATACTGGTGAAACTTGGTCAGTACTATCACCTTTGCTTGCACTGCTGTTGCCAGAAAATAATATTTAAAAAAGATATAAAATGTTTATGTACTGCACTGGGGTGTTTGCAGTCTCAGTATTAGCAGAGAACTTTGAAAGTCTTTGCCAGTGCTTTATGAAATTACAATTATGTGTAGTAATGAAGAGTGTATTTTCTTTCACTGTAGATGTTTGCAATGGATCAGTTCATGGGAATGAATGCTTTATTTAATAATACAAATTACATCACTTCAGACTTACCACTACGAACAGGTAGGAACTGTTGCTGTCTGATGATGCTATTGGCCGGCTGCTTCTTCCAGTTTGTTTCTTTGTGAAGTTCTTTTCAGAAGCTTTTTTTGTTCACGCTGTGTAGTTGATAATATCTGATCCCAAAGTTGTCAACTGAAGTCTTTATTCCACCTGTATGCATCTCTTTCTCACTGTCGTGAAATTTTCAATGAGGCAATCTGAAAGTTTCAATTAGTTAAAAGGTTTGAGTGACCAAAGAGCTTTGAGTGACCTCTTTTATAAATTATTTTTCTAAATTTGCATCTTCAGTGACCTGCATGTTTGTATTGCCAGTTTTCAGCACGCAACATGTGTTTGTTTTTTCTTTTGAACAGTGTTTCAGTTGTTGTATCAATTCTTAAGGTGCTTGTTTTTCACTAATAAAATGTAGAGTATATTCAACTTCCTGTATCATTCGAATCTGTTTTTCCTTCTTGGTGACTTTTCTGTTTCCTGTACAGTGGCAGTCGGGTATTAAAAGTACCTGACAATTTCCTGAATAATAACACTGCTTTGAAAGTTTAGAGTAAAATTTTGCAACCAACTTCTGAAAATAGGTAAATAGTATTCTGCAGAGGTCTGATATACAGTCTTCCAGTATGGTTCCAGAAGAGAAGTATCAAATGGAAGTGTGCTTCATTTCATCTGCTACTAGCTGCTTGATCAACCTTGATCTGGTTTTGCTTATAAAATTGCCTTATAAGTATTTAGAAAACTGTTTCTCCTGCTTAGTTTATTAGAAAAACTGTTTGGAAAGGATGAAGGAAATAATTTAAGTGCATGAGTGGTTTTTTTTCTCCATATATATCTCCAGTAACATATTTCCAATATAGCTATTAATATCCTTTGTCACAACATCTTTCTGTTGTTGATGTTTGACTCTTGCATCAGGAGGCAGTGCTGGTATCTTCTGTATTGCAGATGGCTTTCTTTTGTTGAAAATGCAAATCTCTTCTGTTGGCAGTATTTGATACACTCTACAGCAGTGAAGGTGTGAAGGGTAAAATGAAATAAGCAATTAGCTTTTCACTTTATAAAATTCCACCCTAAAGTAGTAGTAAATGCTGACTTAAAAATAGAAATTAGGGCATGCTTACTCTTTCAGTGTTTACTGGTTTAAACCATACTTTAGTTTTCTTGACTGGATAGTAGCAAGGAAGGATGAAGAAACACATACCATACTGATGATTTTGTTTCAAGATAAAATGTTCTGATGAGCAAAGCTCTTAACAAATTTGGAGAAACATCCAACGAAGTAATGTTGCAATCATTTGTTTGCAGCGTGTTTTTATTAAGGCAGAAAAAATTGTTTGGTAAGGTTCATCTGTGCAGGCTTAATGGGCTTGTGCTTTGTAATACCAAGAGGTTTTTTTCACTGCTATCCCAGAGCTTCTGTGGAAAAAATAAGGTTCTTGGAATTTCGATTTCCCTGTAATGATCTCTCTCACATGTACCTTTTACTCCATACTCCTCCTGCCAGATTCATTCCACAGAAATTATTCAGATATCTGGTCCTGTCTAAACTGGAAAACGGCTCTTTTTAAAGCCATGCTGGGGAGTCAGGAATTCACTGAGTCCTGCAGTCGCAGAAAACTGCCTAGGCTAAGTCTAGCTCTATCCTTAATTTGCAAAATTACTCAGAAAAGTATTTTTTTTAAGTAGCACTGCTCTTGTCTACTGCTGCACTATAGGTGGCAAGTTCCCTGTGTACAAAATGGGAATTCATAAAGGATCCTGGATTTCAGGTTATTGCAAACAAAACGTTTGATGCCGTAGTGATTTTGTTTCTTGAGTAGTATCACTATAATGGTCATTAGTATGGACTATCAGTTATAGGGCAATATAATAATTTCTGTATCATGTTTTAGTTGTTTCTGAGCCGGAACCAATTATTTCTTTCTACACAGGAAGCTTAGTTAAAAATTCACACAGGATTTTCCAAATAACTTCCAGCTGAGATGCGGAGAGGGTGAAATAAGTGTTTGAAAAAGGATTTTTCTCTAGGACAGTTGGCTGATTTAAACAGAAAGAACCAAAGACATAACTTGTTCCCTGGGATTTGGTGTAGTGCTGGCATCCTTCAGTCTGTGCATTCATAAACACACAATGGCAGACCCACTACATCGGTGGGCAGGTTTAATATATAACCTTGGATTGCCATATCATGCCAGCGTAGCTGAATCAACAAATCGCTGGGGAATTTGGGGACTTTCTGATGATTGATCTTCTGCTGTTATGTTAATATTTACAGTAATAACAGAAAACCTTTGAGATGTCGGGACAAGGATTTTCTCAATGAGGCTGTTGGTGCTCAGGTGTCTTTGCTCGCTTCTTTCTCTGTTTCACATATGTCAGTTTTAAGTTAATATTAGGCTTGGTTATCATGGCTCTGAAGCTGTAATAGTGACATGGTTCAAGTTCTACATTTACATCTAAATCTAGAAAGAGAAGTCGTCTCTGCGTGCCTTTGTTGACAAAGGGATGTATCTATAACAAGTGCTGTAACAGTGGAAACTACAGGACTGAGCTGGGTGTTTAAAACACCACCAGCAGCAGCGGCCACGTGTCACAAAGTGAGCCCCTTACTTGGCTCATTGCCAAGTTTCCTGCCTTTGAGAGTTAGGTACTAACCCTCAGTGGCATCGGGGATGGAGGGACCATTATCCATGGCACAGAGTCAGGCAGTGTAAAAGCAGATACGCGTCAATGTGATGTCCGCTGTGTAGTGGAGGGACAGATTGATGCCTTAAATCAGAGAGGAAATGGGGAGAGCTCTGAGCAAAGCATTTTATAATTTCGGGTGTTTCTTCCTGATTATACAAGGCCATCTACAAGCATGGAACGTAGCAATCTGTGTGCCAGTTAGAAATGGTTTGGGGAACTGGTTAATTGTTTTGAGTTTTAGGGGCTCTCATCTAACTAGCTGTTGGCATTAAGGTGTTGTGGTTTCAAAACTGTGAAGTTGAAGCAGGGCCATCAGCAGCTGAACAGTATTGCCTAGAGGCTGCTAAAATTGCAGTTTTCTGGTGTTTCTTTAACCTCCTGGGCTCAGCCCCCTGTGATGAGAAATTAGAAGGGCGTAGAGGGGGAAAAGAAGGCACTTAACAAAAAACTTTATTTCATATTTCTTCAGAGAGAGATACTGTTAGAGATTCAAGGAAGCCTGACCATTAGGTGAGCATTCATTTTCCCTGTCCCATAACAGTGGCCCTAATCCTCTGAAGCATGAGCAGACTTGCATAGTGCCTCTGGTGTTTTTTATAGATCTTCTGTGTTTGTATTTTGAAGAGTGAACTGAGAGAAGAGAGAGGTTAAGCAAAGCCCGTGTGCTGCTCGCTTTAAACACTGCGAAGCCAAGATGCAAGTTCCTGTCCAGGAATCTGACGGGGAGGCCGTTTGTACGGCAGGCTCTCCGAAGGATAAGACATTCGATCAAATTCTGAGCAGCAAGGTACCTCTGCCAGGATGGACACAAGAGGGCTGGTCTTGGATTTAACAGTCAAAACCCAGAGGCTATGAGTGTTTTCATCCCTTGTGCAAAGCAGCACGCAATTACAAGGCTGAGATGCTTGTTCTGGGGACCCACTAACAGAGAAGAGGTGAGAGGGGGACTTGACCACACCTGAATGGCTTCAGGTACTAGGTAAGCTGTTAGATAAAGACCCCAGTAGACCTACAGTGCTGCCAGGCTTGCAGGGATATCCCACCAGCTTCAGAGACACCTTTTTTCTTGACTTTGCTACGATGGGAAGAAGGAACCAAGAGGGAGCTTAAGATAGGTGCTCCTTTGTGTGTGTGCAGGGTGAGGCCTGTCAAGAGGAAGAAAGAATGTAAGTGGTGGGAGTGTCAAGATGCAGGAGGGCCTCTGACTCAGGCAGGAAGGAAAATGAAGAAATGTAGCAGTTGAAGAAGACGTGGGGAAGTGGGACTGTGACTCAGGCTGGAGAGGAGGCAGTGGGATGCGAGTCGGTCTGTGGCAACCCAGGCGAGAAGACAGAAAAGGAAGCACTGAAGCGTACCCAGGATGTGGCAGTCTGTGCTGAAGCCCCTCCAAGCTGGAGGACGGCTTCACTTAGTTGCAGTTCTTAGCCCTGCTGGCCGCAGCAGTGCCAGGCAAATTGTGAGGAGTGCTCCTGTCAAAACTTGGCTCTTGGCAATCGTGAGAGTCATCCCTGTGTACAGGCCAGCTCTGTGACTGTGCTGCTTCAGCCTCTCTGGAGGGCAAAAGCAGAACTTCAGCTGTGCATTAAGTACCATTCCTTCTTGTGGTCGTTTAACACTTAAAGGGGGATTGCGTGTGAAGCAACAGCTTGGAGCAAGCAGTTTTCCAGCCTGGACTAGGGATGCGAAAGATCATCACAAATCTCATTGTTATTTGTTCCTCTTACAAGGTGTACATCTTCAGGTTCCTGCTGTCTGTCTGCTTAGACCAGGTGTGCCTACTAATAGAAATTAAATACTAAAATCTTCCCTGTGCAAAACACTAACCATCTTTTCCCCACGGGAAAGGGTGAGAGAAAGAAGGAACCACTCACGGCCAGCGTTAGCCTGTCTGTCTGATGTACTTCTGGGAAGTGTTCAGACTTCAGTGAAGACAGCTGTATAAGGCCTTTCACTAAGTAAAATCCTTTCTAGAGTCCAAATAATATGCCTTTTATGTTAGGAAGTTACCCGGAATATTGCTGTTTTGCTTTTAAATAGCATTTCAAATGTAATTAAGTGCCTTGCATTCGAGTGCCCTCTCTGTACTGTTACTTGGATCCGCCTCAGATGCTATACCAGTTACGTACGTAGTCTTTGTGAGAGAGAAAATGTGTAGTAACAAACCCCAGAGGTTAACATGAGACCTCAGAAAAGCTTTGGTTTAAATACACTGTATATGAGCTATATAATCTGGACTAATGATAAGACATCTAATTTGCATTCTTTAATTTACACTGCACCTTTTTTTGCACTTTCCAAGTATTAGTAAGATCGATTCTTTTTCTATCAGTACATTTCTGTGCTTTTTATAAGCTTTTTTCAAAGTGGGCAGAAGAGCCACAGGCTGAAGTTTTAAATTTTCCTGAGTTTTCACAAGTAGCATGCAAGGTGAAATCACTTCAGCAGTACAGAGTTCCCCTCGAGCTTTCCAATATGCCAGTATAGTGTATATCCCTCTCGTAGGAGTTTGAATTTCCTTGGAAAGTTGGAGTCTGTGTCTGCTGCAGCCACTTAGCACTTGGATAAGAGTGCTTCCTTTCCTGACTGTTTAAGAGAAAGCAGTAGCATTTTGTACCTATATAACCCAACATATACACCTCAAAAATGAATTCCTATGGAGAGAACAGCCAAAGAATAATTGTTTGGCAGATGCTGCCCTGCAGGCTTGGTTGAAAGATGAGCTGCACAGTTGTATTTCAGGTGCATTGTTTCTGCCAGTGCCTGGAAGATACAAGGCCTCTGGATTGTTGAAATATAAATTTTTAGATGCCTAAAGCATGAAGCGGGTTAGAAGTGTGTGAACAGAGGTCTTAAATTTAAGTGCTGATAAAAGGCTTAGACCCAACTCAACTCATTCTGACTCCATGTTACAGACGAAAACTGAAACGTAAAACCACAACAAAGTTCACTATTACTCTACGTCTTTTAAATTTTCTGAAGTCCAAACTGTTTTTCGTGCTTTCTAATGTAAGATGATGTTTATATGGTCTTGAAGAAATTGTTTTGCATGACTGCAGGATTTTAGTTGTCTTGCTGTTTACTTTTTCACAGGATGAGTGTTGGACTTGGGAAATAAATGATCTTTAGATGTGAAATTTGCAATATAACTTTGATGTGAAGCTAAATCAATTGCTGAGTCAGGTAACTTCAACTGCACAGTACTGATTCCATCTATAAGCATAGTTATCAGAAGTTCTGTTTTGAGAGAAGCCTGTTCAGCTAACACCTGTCCAGAGTAAAGACGTGAAGTTCTGTTTTATTAAGGTGAAGGCGTACTGAGGCGCTAAGATGCATGTAGTCGTACTACAAACTAATGAATACTCTGCAGTTTTTAATTATTAGGGAACGCTAGGCCTATTGGCAAATTAAAGTTGATGCAAGTCTAGTTCTGAGCTCAAGCCAACTACTACCCAGTTGAGGCAACTGGATGGCATGGTATTTGGAGATGGTGCAGTTGTTGGGAGGCAGATCTCACCTGGAAGTCGGCAGGGCAGGCTGTGCCTTATTTGCTTGCGGGCTCTGCCTCGTAGCTGTGCCTTGTCTGCTTCGGAGCTTTCACGTGTCCCAGTGAGCTTGCTTCGTTCCTGAGCATTAATACCTTCCATAGAGTAGGGTGATGATGTGTAATTCCAACAGGGATATAGCTGGCAAGATGTACAAGTATTCACAGTGAAGCTGTCATTTGAGATCTGCTTTGATAACAATGGGGTTTTTCCACTGAAATCCAAATCTTCTCTGCTTAGCAAGAGGCAGGAAAGAAATAATACATCTCAGAACTGCTGTTTTCAGAGTCAGGAGTGGCTTGCATTTAGGGAAGTATCTCACAGCCATCCAGCCAGAGAGCTTTCCTTCTTGATGTAAATAATAGAGAGTTGGAGCTAAACTTTGATCAGGTGATGAATTCTTAACTCGGGTAGCACTGGGTTCTCACTGGATTGAGGGCCTGCTCAAGGGCTATTTAAACTGGTAAATTTTGAATGGGATTAATGGTGTGAAGTTAGCCACTGTTCAGGGAATGGTGCAAGACTGAAAGATTTTTAAGGGAGCCTTCTTTGAAAGACACAAGTAGAATTTTAGCAGAGCATCGTCCTGTGTATTGGCATCATGCTCAAAGATGGATCTCAGTATAGAGTCTGCATCTATAGTCAAATAGAGCGTGCTCACTGTTTCTAGAGGCTCAGCAGAACAGTATAATTAAAAGTGTATCTGAAATTATTAAAAGAATGTAAATAGTTGAGCCTGTTCAATTCCAGGGGTTTTTTTAAAAACAGCTCTGACTGTTAGGGCATGTTGAGACAGTTTAAATTCCTCCTGTATTCCCATACCTCAGAGCTTCCCATTGGCTGTCTCTAGGCTTTCAAAGGCACCTATTCAGTAGGAAGCCCCAGGGCCAAAAGCTGTGAGTATAGTCTCTAGAGCCCAAGGGGTTTAAATACAGAAGTTAACCTTAGCTCAGGAAGGCCAGGCTGCTTGTCAGTGGCAAGGGGAGGATCCTGTTCTTGCCCTTGTGAGTCTTAAATGAGGGATCAGAGTTGCCCATTTAGGCCCTCTGAGATAAAATTAACTTATTTGAATTAATCCTTCCCTTTCTTACTCCACTGGTCATAGGGAATGTTGAAAATGAGAGACTGCCAAGTGATTAAGTTATTTATTAAAATGTAAGTTCTGAAGATGCGTTGAAGATTTTATCTCAAGACATTCAAGGGCATTAGTTTTACCCCTGGAAGTGATAAGTCATAGTAATACAAATATAATTTCTATTATGACTTCTCTTTCTTTCATGTTAGCAGATGGACCATATCTTCAAATCATAGAACAGCCAAAACAGGTAAGAACACTACATTTTGAAAATCTTTAACATAGCTATGTCACTATATTCAGCTTTGAAATTACGACTGAAGAGGAGAAAAACAGAGTATTGAAGATCTTAAACTCTCATAACAAATGTGGCACTTAACCATGAGCGGTTTTTCCTCTCACTTTTGTAGTTAGATCGTTTCCTGTTTTGTTCTGTTTTCATCTTTGTGTCTCTCTGGAAGTGTCATAAGACTGAAAAAAAACCTGAGGGTTTAAAAAAAAAAAAAAAATCTTGCTAAGTATAGACTCTTCATTTTAGAAGTGACTCTTGCAGTACCACAGTATTTTGAAGTGTAAATGATTAGACTGTACCTTGAAGTTTTTTAGAATTTGTTTCATGTTTCTTGAAACACACGAAAGAAAAAATAAAACCATTTCATTGTTTTCCCAAGTTACGGGAACTTTTGACTTTTGCTTTGTCATTGTAAAGAAATTCTGTTGTCCTTTGAGATTCCTTTCATCACAGTTGGCTCTTTTGAACAATCCAAGAAAAGTGAAGATAAATACTTGAATGTAACTTTTTTGGTGACTGCAGCAAACACGTGTGCTCCTCTGACAGTATGAAAGTCATGCCAACACACTGGTTAGTTTTCATGTAAGTGATGTACAAAGTAATTTTGGGGTGAAGATTCCCTTGAAGCATGCCAGGATATTGTTCCCCTTTCGCTGGTGGCATCAGCAGTTACAGGTATTCCCCCCCAAGCTGTTACAGTAAGGAGACCACTTTTTCTTGCCTCTCCCATTCAGTTGCATAAAATCCTACCTTATGGAGCTGGTAAGTAGACAGAGAAAGAGTGACTAAAAGCTCTCCCATCCCCTTGGCCTTCTGCAGAAGCGTGCTGCAATCCAGCCCTCCTGGCAGGAGTCGAGAGAACATTTGTTTCAGCCACGCACCAAAGACATTTTTGTGCTTTAGTGTCCTTCCAGGAACGGGGACACTTGATGGTCACAGGTGAAACCGCAGTGTATTGTGAACTCTTGGAAGAATACACTGCCTCTTCCTTGTTTTGGTTCACCCCAAGTCAGGCTGTGTGTTTGCATGGTGGAGCCTGCAGTGTGCAGCACCTAAGGAGAAGCCATTGTTTCCATGCATGACTTCTTAGTAAGCATCAGTCAGTAAGCTTGCTGTCAGTAAGCTTGCTCATCATTTTTTAACTGGAAAATCTTTTAAACGTATTTCAAATCACATCTACATTACTTCACTTTGCAAATATCTAACCTGTACCTGTAAAGGAAAAACAAACTTCCTGAGTCAAACAGGGTCTGAAACTCCTAATTGACAGCTGTGAGTTGCAGCTCCTGTAGTGGAGGACCCCTGTGGCAAGCTGGGCAGTGGTCTGTAACATGGCAGTGAGGGCGATTCATCGGCAGAGTGCTGTGCCTGCGATCATTTCTGGAGCAAAGAGACAACTTATGTGTGAAAACATAGCTAGTGAGGACAGTAGATGGGGAAGGCCACGTAGATGGCTGCTGGCTCTGTTGGATGGAAGGTATGGAGGTGAAGAGAGACGTGTGTTCTCATTGTCTTGTGTCTACAGAGGTTGCTTTGCCTTTTGGACAACTGGAGTTCAAGCTCAGAAAGTTGTAACTTTTCTGGTTGTGGGCGAGTCTTGTTTGTGTGCGCGTTCGCTCACCGGTGCGTGTGCCATTTTTACTAGTTCTGTTTCTAAACAGCTTTCAAGTTTCTTTTCCTTTATTTTCACAGAGGGGTTTTCGTTTCCGATACGTATGTGAAGGGCCTTCCCATGGTGGTCTTCCTGGTGCTTCTAGTGAAAAGAACAAAAAATCATACCCTCAGGTCAAAGTAAGTACGTAAGTTGTTACTTGTGCAGAGGGAACGCTGTTGTCCTATGTATGTGTGTAGCACCTCACTACACATCAGCATAAACTTGTATGAAATTACTGAGAACTGACTGCGTTTTAATTCCAGCTCTCAAAGTGATTTTGAAAAGGAAGTTGGCTTCAGATTTCTGGAGTTACCTTGGCAGTGTATTTATCCAGAGAGATTGAGCAGTACGCTTTCCTGCACCTACCACCTCGCTGCCCTCGTGCAGACTAATAGAGCTGTTCCTTAAGGTGCCCTCTGAGCCTAAAGCAAGGCCTGAGCTCCTCAATTACTCCACTTCTGGCATACTGCAAAGAACGTCTGGTCTGTTCTTCCCCTTCCCTCTGAGGTGCTATCTACCAAGTTTTCCTTCTTTTTCTGTACATGGTACTCCTTACTCAACATCTCTGGGACGCTCAGTTCTTAAGGACTTCATTCCTTTAAAGTCAAAGGAAAACTCATTTTAATAGGAGCAGCATTATGCTCAGGTGTTCACAGAACATTTTTTGGGGGCTTTTTTTCCCCTGGAAAAAATCCAAAGGTGTTAATCAAGGAAACATTGTGTGCTAGCACGATATGAAGATTAGAGCAGTGGTGATTAATCATTCCAGGATTAGAGAGTCTTTGCCTATGGTTCTTGCAGCAAGTTCTTGCTCTGCGGAAATGGGGAAAAGATACACTGTGCCTTTTCAGGACTTTTTTAAGGTAATAAAAGTCTTAGTGATGGCATTGTGTTACACCTTTGAACTATTGTCCCAGAAATTGTCTCATGGGCAATGGGGTTAATCTATTTTAATTCCAGCTTTATCTCTCACTCCCCTCTTCACGGGAAGAGGAGGGTAGAGTGGCGAGCAGTCGGCCTCTGCCTTGGTGCGTGTCACTCCTCGGCTTTCTCTGCAGCCTGTGTGGGGCTCTTCTGCAGTTCTTGAGAAAGGCTGGAGTTTGGAACAGTTGCATCTCCCTAATGAATCAGTATGAGCATGACTCAATGGAAAATAATCAGCACTGGCTGAGATAGCCTAGGGTGTTAGTCTTGCGAATTGAGAGGAGGCTGGGGAAGCTGATTTTGTGTGGCCTTGCAAAACTCCCTATGAAAAACTTACTAGCCCAGGCAAAGGATCTGCTTGCTTTCCCCTTTGCTATTGTGACAGTAGTGATGAACCAGTGAATGAAATTTCACTGGTATGTTCAGATATAAAATAATTTAGCTCAGCTGAGCCAGATCTTTGGATTCCTATCCAGTCTTTTATTGATAATGATACAAATGACACTTTCTAAAGGTATGATGGGTTGCACAATAGCATGACAAGGGGAGACACAGGGAGGAGTTACGTAGGAAATTGAATTTCTCTGTGAGGAAACTAGAAAGCAAAATGTTGTTTGGCTTTCCATCAAGCTGTCTATTTTCATTGATCATCAGATTTTAATGTCATCTAAAGCTTCCCCCCACACACGTGTGTGTCCCTTCCCCTCCCTTCCTCCCTCTCTCTTGTCCTACTGTGTGCATCTGGGTTTTTTCTAGTACAAATCCCCACATGGCAACACCTGCTGGGAGAGGCTGGCAAGGGAACACAACAAGTAAGTTCCTCAAGGCCATTGCTTGTTAGTGCCTGTTCTTGATTCAAGTGGTGCCAGGAAAGACAGAAGTGTTTCACACCTTTTCCTGTAAGTCTCTTCTGTGTTTTGTCAAAGGGTGCTCACCTTGCTGTAACTGAAATGAGCACAACTGAAGATTGCTGGGTTTTGTTGAGTTTGTTTGTTTGTTTTGTGTTGTGTTTTGGGGTTTGTTTTTGTTACTTTTGTGCCAAGGCTTTCAGCATAAAGCTTCCATTAGTTGATGACAGTGCTGTGAAAGGACAGTAGCATGAGCTTTGGCTGTACTGTAAAAAGGGCATTTTGTGATATGTCTTTAAACATTGGTTATGGTGTAGTCAGCAGAGCTCTTACTATCTCTCTTCTGCTTGGCCAACTCTACACAGAAAGCTGATGTAATTTACCAGTAGCTACCACAGAATGTCCAGAAAATACATATCTTCAGTGCACAAAAAAGCAATGCAGGCTCCCTACTCCCCCCCCTTGAAAACACATTTATCTGGTATAACCTCCTGCATAATGTAGACTGTTCAACTTCACCCTGGCTTGTTTTTTTTTTCCTGCACCCAGTCCCTGTCTTGTAGCTGAGCTCGACCACATCAAGATACATCTGTAAATTAAAGGCTGGTGTGCTGATGGCTTTGTTGTGTCTCTAAACAAGATGATATTTGACCACCTCCTGTGTAATGTATCGGGAGACAGTGTAGGTCAGGAGTTAGTGTAGCAGTTCTGTAACGTCAGTCTTACACTTAAGACAAATCTGTGCTGGTCAGGAAGGTGGAATTGATTTATAACCTCTTGCTCTAACAGCAGAGTCATGACAAATGGAGTCCAGGTAATAGTGTTTTTCTGTAATATCAAAAATGGGATTAATTAACCTTTATGGTTTATGGAATTATATTCCTCTGTTTAACTCTGTATTTGCTAACAGTAACCCTAATATCATGTACAAAACATCTTTTTCAGAGGATTTTATATCACTTTTCAAGTACTTATGGAGAGCAGAGAACTTGTAGATGCTGAACATGTTACAATCAAGTTGCATTTCATGATGTGTATCGTGATTATAGTAGATGTTTACCACGCGTGACCTGATGTTAGCGTAGGCACGTGCATGTTTTACACCGGAGAACTCGATCCAGTTTTGGGTGTGAAAAGAGTTAGTCGAAAATAGCGGTGTGAAGGAAATGTCCTGAATTTTCATCTCCTTGGGGGCAAATCTACATGGGTGGTTCAAGTTGCCTACTCTCTGTGAGCTGGATGTAAATCAGCTCCAGCCCAGAGAGCGTGATCGCTCAGGGGTGTGCCCGAGCCAAGGAGCACCTTCTCTCTGCCGACGGGTTTGGACGTTGTGCAGTTCAGCTTGCGATTCAAAGCTGTGCACTGGTTAGGCAGCCCTGAACCCAGGCACCCCAACAGGAGAACTGCCCATCCAGTCGTGCCCTGGGGCTCTCCTAAATTATACCTCCATTTCGGGGATTTCAGCACATGCTTCAAGTTCAGGAGGGGAATTTATGGAAAATTAGTCAAGGTACTTTGCAGATGAGCCTTCTCGGTGAAGAAAGGAGCAGCATATTTGCTTCTTCCCCCTCCAGGAATTAAATTGTGAAGTGATAGATCGCTGATTACAGGTTTAAAAATTCATTTAACGGCCAAATGAAGGAATAAACGTGAGACAAGAATGAGCAGACTTTTTCTTATAAATCTTTATACCTCTTAAAATCTTGTACTAAACCAAGTTCAGCCAAAGTGAAATTCAGTGAGATTTGTGCTTTTTACTGCTGTGGTTAATTCAGCTGAATAGGGGCACCAAGTCCTTTTAGTTGAGCTCCTGAAGCAGAGCACTTAACTCCATATTCTTGACTTGACAGTGACTTCACATTCAGAGGATCAGATCATCTTCAGCTCTCATTGGTTTAAATTACATTGCTTATTCTTAGACCTCTAAGCAAATACTGTTACCGAAACGATTCTTCCTACCACATCTGGAATATTTTGTGTTAAACTAGCAACTGGAAAAAAAAATAAAGGCTGACACTCTGTGAAATCCCACTGTTTATGAAGCATGAGTGATGCCTCATCCGCGGAACACTTTTTGTACGTGCATGTTGAGGAGAGCACTAGTCACACTGAAGCTTAGGCAGGGCTGGGGCTATAGTGGCTGTAACAAAGTGATTAGAAAAAGAAATGGGTATTTTTGTAGTTGCTGAGTTTGTAGGTTTGACACGGTCTTTTCCATTATTTGCTTTCTGCCATTGGTCAGTTGGTTTCACTTCTTGCTTGTAAAAGTAACTGGAAAAAACATCTTTGAGGTAGGAAAATGTTCTTAGGAAGTTTTGGTAAAGTTTCAGAAAGTATAAAAAATGTCTGGGGTCTGGATTGCAGGAGGATGTGAAATAACTGAAAAGTCTTTCAACTCTTGTTTTGAAAATTGACTCGATTTCAAGTTCACAGGGTCCTTTTAATCTCAGACAAATCTCTGAGACAGAAAGAGCAGATAATGCGAGCCTGCAGCATTTTAACTTCATCAGATTAGCGCAGTTGAATGCCGCTTCAGTGCAGGATGTAATCAAGTATTACGGCCGTGCTCTTCCCAGGAACTCCGTATTTTCTTTTCTCTCCCCTATCTTTAATTTGAAGTTCAGTAGTTATTTTTTTCAGATCACAGCTCTGATTTTGAGCAGCACAGCACCCACGTGCTATCCCCCTCTCATGTTGAGTGTTTTTGCGTCAATACCATCATCCTTAGGTTTCTGTAGATGCTCAGCACTCGAATCTCCTGTTTACCTTCTACTGCCTTTGACAGTGTTTTTTAAGTTCTTACTTAGGTGGCGAGAGCTATTTGAGTATCTTAGTGCCAGAACAAACTGTAAGTTATTCTGAAATTGTGACGTCAGTCATTCAGAGACACTGAAAAGTTATTTCAGACTTAATTTATGGTACATAAGGATATTTGACCATTGAGGTTATCTTGCTGGGCACCAAGATAACCTGGCTATCTGAAAATCAAGTAGGAAAGGCTGTCTATAGGAAGCATAGGTAGGAAACAGTTCAGGAACATTCTGTAGCCTTTACAGCACAGGACATCAGACTGGGTGACAAAAATAGTCCTTTCTTGCCTTATGACCTACATAAGGTATTACGTTTTAAGAACGCTTTTGTTTTTCCCCTGAGAGAGACTACAAAGATCATGCTGAGCTGAGTAACGGGGGGAGATTGCAATCTGGTTACCGCTGCAGTTACATGTTCTGCTTTCAGGGGCTGGAAAGTCCTTGACGTGCAGCAGTCCTGCCTACAGTTTCACTGTGGTTTCTACAGCTGATGAAGGATTATCTCAAACTTTTCTGATGTGATACTAGAACATGCATGTTACTCATAATGGATATAATGCTATAGATGTGCTGGGAACTCTATAGCAGGGAAAGGCTCATTTAGTGAGGGATAAAATGAAAATATTTTTTTTTAAGCCCCCCTTCTTGGGAAGTTGATTGTAGTAGTGGTGGTGACACGTAGCAGCAAACAGTCATTTCCATTTTCAGATGACTTTATGAAAGTTACGTAGGGATCACTGCTTTCTCACTGCTGGTCAGTGTTGGAAATGGTGAAATGATGAGTATCCTGCATCTCTGTTTCAGTCCAGGAGGGATTACAGTTTGGAAATGGGAGGGGAGCACAAGTACCCTGTTTTAGAAACTGCTGCTTGTGAAATGCACATCGACACGGTGTCGTACAGCTGACTAGCAGGCAGTGTGTGAGGGGAGGACTCGTGCATACCTGTTCCTCCCAGAACAGCTTTTTCATTAGGGTTTTTTTTTTCCTTTTAGCAGTGAATAAGAAGACAGGGGAGGGCAGCACTACGTATGCAGAGTATTTCAGCTGTGATGGAATGGGTTCAAGAGAGGGGTTAACTGGAGTGAAGGAAGTTAGCAGGACTTAGTAATGTGGTGAAATTGTGGCAATCCTTGGTTATCAGTATTTTATCAACAATATAACCTTAAGTATTTAGTTTATCACTGATTCATCACTTTAATGTTCATAGTGATCCTTTTAATACCTAGGTTGATTAGATCTATAAGCTGCTGTAATACAAAGAACTTTGCCCAAGGCAAATTAGCAGAAAAATTAGAGGAGGAGGGAAAAAAACCCCAACATTGATAAAAGGGTTAATTAAGTGAATTGGAAGGGAAGGTAGTGTTTGCTTTTTAAAAGTGGGGTAGTTTTATATTCAGCATAGTTTGAAAGTGGTGTGTTACCAATAACTGAACTTGAAGAGTAGTACTTGTGAAGAGAGAAAATGAAGTTCTGAATAATATATGTAAAGCAAAGAACTTACCAATAAGGTCTGTTCATAGTAGTTTCAGGATTTTTTTTGAGGTGTTACTTGGCATTGCAATTTTTCAAGCTATTAAAAAAAAACAAACAAACAAACAAGGTGATTAGAAACTATAACAGGGGGAAAAAAGGCTTTGTAGTCCTCCAGAGCAGGCTGTACTAAGGCACCTGGTTCATCACAGTTCCAGTCCCGCAAAATCTTAGATGGGAATTTAGCACATTTCCTCGTGTACACTGAAGGGAAATATTTACTGGAGTGGGTGATGGGTGTTGATGTGGTATATTGAACTAACAACAAATAACTTTAAGTGTTTTCAAATTGGGCAAAATAACATGGTAGTTTTTGTTAAACACATATATTTTCTGTGTGCTTCTTAACATCTAACAATGTTTACTGAGGAGTCAATGTACTAATTGAAACTTAAGGAGAACTATGTGGAGTAACTGGCCAGAATGTAAAACTGAGATTTGTGATTTGAGAAACTGAAGGTTGCTTTCCTTTAGCTTTGTTTTATTTCTCAACTTTTTTGGTCTCTACCCCTGCAATTTGTATGCCAAGTTTAATTATAAAAATAAGGTTTGGTTTGGGTTTTTTGTGATGATCTAGTACAGTTACTTTGTCATTTGTATTTCATGAGGAAATGCACAAACATTTTTATGTAAGTTCATTTGTACTTAACTGACAGAAAATACTCAACTGGAATCGTTACTTGTTCCACTGATAAAAACCCCAGACAAACAATCCCTCTTTTTTTTTTTTTTACATTTATTTACAGATCTGCAATTATGTTGGACCTGCAAAAGTAATTGTGCAGTTAGTTACTAACGGGAAGTACGTCCATTTACATGCTCACAGCCTGGTGGGTAAATTCTGTGAAGATGGAGTATGCACAGTTAATGCAGGACCTAAAGATATGGTTGTAGGGTAAGTCAGCTCCTTTGTGTGCTAGGGGAGAGAGAACGCAGTGTAAACACTGTAAGAAGCAATACAAAAACTGCTAAGAAGGCAGCTAAATGGACTAGCCTTCAAACTCTGATCTGTGTTTTGTTTGTATCTTAAATAGAAAAATAAACGGGGTTTCTGTTTACCTTTGTAGCTTGCTCACAGCAAACTCGAAATAGGTTGAAGCAAATAATTTTCAGTGAGAATTCGTACAGTTTCAGTTTCCTGGTGCAGTCCAAATTTGTGTTGTAAGCAGATTCTTTAAAATGTAGGTAGTTTGAATCAAAAGAAGGAGCTGTAAAATTACAGAATTAAAAAAAAAAAACTTTGGTTACCATTTTGATCAATATTTTACTTTTGCTGAAATCTGCCAGCAGGAACACAGTGAAGAGGAAAGTGGTGAGAAAATGAGGGTTAGTAAATTTGAAATTAATGCAAGACACGTATAAACATGAAAATACTAAATGAGTCAAACTTTTTAAGTTTAAAGCAGTAAGATTCTAGTGAAACTGTAGTTGGTCTGTTCTTGTTTAATTTAAAAGAATAATTGTTTATATCAGTAAATGTTGCTGAGGCTCCTGTCTGTTTTCAGGCTTAGATCAGGTTTCATGCTGGCTGTGAGTTTTAGCTCTGTGATCTCAAGAATGTCTTTGTTGGTGAAGAAGATGAAGTTTAAAAGGCTGAGAAGGTTGGGAGAAGGAGATTCTTTTAAACTGTAACTTTTGATGTCCAAGCCCAGTGCACTAACTTTATACCAAGCACAACAATTTAAATAGCTTTATTTTAAATGCTCCTTTTCATCTTGAAAAGTTTGGCTCATTTCCTAACCTGCCTTGTTTTTCATCAGATGTTTAGAAACACCTTTCCTATCCTCAGTTGACCCACGTGAAAATTGAGTTATTGTCTTGTTTTCATACTTCCAGATTTAATTGATTTTTTATGTGCGCCGGGAGATTTTTACAAAAGCAGATCTTGTATGAAGGAAGTTTTCATTCACACAGATACCTGAAGTGTCTTGCTGGATATCCAGAGCCTTGCTTGAAACACTTCCATTGGAAAATGTTGCACTGTTTTTAGCTTCTTAGCTTGCTCTCCAAATAATTCTGAATGGATGGAGCTTGCTCTGCATAACAGCCATATAGAATGACATATTAAATGTCATTGCCAAGACAGAGGAAGCAAAGTGCGACAACCAGATTGTTTCAGGTGTTTTGTAGGTTGCTTCCCCAGGGTAAGCCTGATTACTAACTTATGCCATGGGAAAATTCTGTGCACCTAGATGATCACTGCCATGTCCTGGTGCATATTTTACGTGTTTTGTAAGCTTGGCTGAAGTTTTCTTGCTGGAAAATTTGCCCTTGAGAATTAATAGTGCCCAAGTAAGGCTGTAGAGTCCTTCCATTGACCTCAGCTGTGTAGCTGCTTCTGGTAAGAGAGAGTCTGCCTGCTGCAGGTTTGGCATAAAGCATTAAGAAAATGTTTCTCTTGATCAAAATTGGTCAGGTTTGCAAATCTTGGAATACTTCATGTCACAAAGAAGAAAGTGTTTGAAACTCTGGAAACACGCATGATAGATGCTTGTAAAAAAGGATACAACCCGGGACTCCTGGTGCACCCTGAACTTGGCTATCTGCAGGCAGACGGCTGTGGAGACAGACAGCTAACTGGTATGTAGAAATGACAGCCTGCTTTTATTAGGCCTGTTACTAAAAACAGGGTTATCTTCTGAAAACACAGATTCTCAGCCAGAAAAAGGCCTTGGGTAGGAGGACAGCCTATGGCTGTGCTGTAAGAGGTGCTGTGTTGCTGCTGTGTTTCAGGGAATCTGAAGGAAAGAATCTTTGCTGTCAGCATGCACATGAGAATGGAAAAAGTTCCTTCTGTAGCTGCCTGTACCCACCTCTGCACTTCTATTTCATTGCTCTTATCCTGTGTAATAAGCTGATAAATAGAGTCATTCTGCATTATTGCTACAAGACCTGATATCCTTAAGTAACCTGGTGATCTTGGTTTGAGAATTCCTTTCAGCCAGCCACGTTTCACCCATACACCTGTAAAACCTGTGGCTGACATTGCTTTCAGGCACTGGATAGAAGGACCAGCTTTCTCTTCATCACTCTAATACCAGGCGTTCAGACACCCTTAGTGGTGGCTGTTGTCCCTTTTGCAGCCTTTGTAATTGAGAGCAGAAAATAGTCATTTTCTGTACGTCTCTTAATTATATAACTTACCTTAAACAACACTTGATGCTAACACTGCAAGATGAATGCAGTATATAGTGAATAGCTGCACCCCTCTGCTTAAAAAGAGAGAAGCCGGTGGATACTAAATGAAGAGGAAGATGTTTCCTCGCTGTTGGTGTGAGTTTTGATAGTAATAGTTGGAAAATTGGTCCCCTACCCCTTGTGTTTATTCATCTGTCTACTTACTGGTTCCAGAACGAGAGAGAGAAATTATTCGTCAGGCAGCAGTACAACAGACTAAGGAAATGGATCTCAGCGTGGTGCGGCTGATGTTTACAGCCTTTCTCCCTGACAGTAATGGTAGCTTCACACGGAAACTTGATCCCGTTATATCAGATGCAATATATGACAGCAGTAAGTATATTTGGCTTTAATTACTTTCTTAATAACAGGCAAGCCTTTGTATATACAAACCCAATATGTAGCTATTGCTGTCCATGGCTTCATGTAGCCCTGCTGCTCGTCTGGTATTTGAACAAGAACATGTTGCCCAGGGATAATAGGCCCTGTGTTTATCAAGTACACGTGGTATCGTTCTGGGTTTTAACAGATGTAAGCCATAAAGGAAGCTTTCATTTTGCTGTTAGCTTGTTTCACCCTGCTAGTTTTATTATGAGGATTTTGTAAAGCTTTGTTATATTCGTAGGAAGCACTTGAATTTTGCATAGTTTTCAGTTGCTTTCTATGACAAAGCCTCGTCCCACGAGATGTGGGGAAGAATTTACTTTGCTTCAATCCTGTTGAGAATTTGACACCTTTTACTTTTACTGGCCATCTGCTTGTCTTTGTTTTGTGAGATGAACACAACCAGAGTTCTTGGTCCATTTCCTTTAGACCTGTCGGTGGTTTTTATACTTCTGGTACATCCATCTAATTGTCTTTCTTTCTAAGTGAAACTTTTCACTTCATGTTTTCCTTCCTGCTTTTTTTTTTATTATTATTATTATATTAGTTCATCTTACTGAACATTTTCTTCTGCTTGACTTTTCCTCCCTAGAGCCATGGATTACTGTGTTGCTGACAGTCATTCTGTAATGGCTCAGAAAAAGTACCTTTTTTTTTTCCCCTTGTGCAACAGTCATGTCTGTATCATCACTTCTTAAGGGCAAAGTCTAGATGAAGAGGTATTAAATGCAACTGTTCTAATAGAGAAGTGTGTTGCTTGCTATTAACTGAGGAACGTAGTGATGATGAACCACAGCCATTTTGCATATATTCCCCGAGTGAACAAAATGTGACGACGTCTGTTCTTGTGGCACACGTGACCTGTACTAGTTTAGCAGTGCAGTAATTGTGCTGGAGTGGCAAGGGCCTTATTTTATTGCGCACGTTTCAGTCAAAGCTTAGAGGATACAAGATTGTGCCTTTCAGATGAAAAACTGTTGATTTGTTCACGTTTAGAAAAAGGGACACATTTAGGTAGGCTGTACTGGGGGCTTGTCTTTCCTGGTGAATTTGCATGTGTTGTGCTTGTGCTTTTTGAGATCTGTTCTGAAGCTAAGTGGGTTTTTGTAATCTTGCCTTTCAACAGAAGCTCCCAACGCCTCCAACTTGAAAATCGTAAGAATGGACAGAACAGCAGGATGTGTAACAGGAGGGGAAGAGATTTACCTTCTCTGTGACAAGGTTCAGAAAGGTGAGAGTCGTGAGTATTGTGTGGCACACCAGGCTGTTCAGCTGGAGTACACCTGAAGCCTGCTCTGCTGCCCTAGTTCTCCTGCTCTGATAGTGCAGCAGGATTTGTAAACACGCAGCCTTTCTGGAAGTTGGGCCAGCAGCCCAGAAAATAAATGAATCTGAATAGTCTGTTGCAAAGCAAATAGTTGCCTCCACAGAGACCATGTCATCATCTTTGTTCTCAAATTTCTGCCTTCACTGATGTTGGGATTTATTGTGGATGGTGGGTCCTGGGTGATGTTTGACTCCGTTAATTAACAACTGCTCTGAATTATTCTGAAACTTCTGAATTACTATCAACTTTGTGATTATGAAGAGTGAGTTTGAGCAGTCTCTGTTAACCACTGATGGGAACTAAACGTGTTCAGCACTGCGTCTAGTAGCTGGTTTTATGTCTGTGTGAATGGCAGAGGTTACTTGGCGTAAATGGATAATTCTGATGCTCATTTTGGTAATCATGGCTATAAATGTGTCAGGATTGGGCAGTGTAGATTTGGATGCTTTGGTTTTGCATAGGAAGATAATGGTTAATGTGGTTGGCTGTACTATTTGGGCTGAACAAAAAAGAAAAAAATGGGAGTGAGGGAAATAATTCACACTTTTCAGCCCTAGGTAATACCTGGGACTCCCCGGTGTAGACTGGGTGGTGGAACGGGTGCCCCATTCTCACCTGTTCACTGTCAGTCCCTGCACATGTTTTTAAAATCGCGGTGACATTTTCTGCTAATGCAGGCTGTCCTTTTCCTCCTCTATTTCTTGAAACTTCTTCCATTTAGGAAAGAGAGAGGGCTTTGGGAGCTTTGAAAAAATAAACCGTTTTCCTTCAATAGCAAATATACCCTCTGCTATCAGAAGGACGGAGATGAAACATAACTCTTGTGCACAAAATAAATAAATAAATGTCTGACTCAGTGGAAGCCCTGAGGTGGGGTTTCCCCTCAGCCAGATCGGGGTTTCCCCTGACCTCATTGCTTTCAGAAACCTTCTGCCTGAACGAAATTGAGCATGCAGGACAGCAGGACTGGAAGTGGTGGTTCACAGTCTCGAGACTACCAGGTGGATGATGAGAGGAAGCAGTCTGCTCCAAAAGCCTGTCCTGCATCAGTCGCCCTAATTGAGAATAGGCTTTTTCTAGTCTCTTCTCGCCAGAAGTGCTGGGGAAGGAATTGTGTGGTATTTCCCAGCTTCTGCTAAAAATATAAATAAATAAACACAAGGAGAATGAAAGAAAATTTGTTTAGAGGAGCAGAAGCCAAATCTCCTGTTTCTGGGCCGTGCTGTGTTTGGGGGGGTGAGGGATCACCACTGACGGGCTGCTCGCTCACGCCCTTGCCGTCTCCCCGAGCCGCAGCTCCGGCGTGGCACTCTGCCAGCAGCAAGCGGAACTTGAACTGTGGCACTTCAGGTTTTGCTACAGTTTTTTGAACTGAAACTGTTGGAGGAGAGAGGGTGGTTTCTACGTTTCACGCTTCAAGTTCTCCCCTCCCTACATGTTTGCTCCAAATAAAGCTCCTCTGGAATGTTTTACAGGCCTAGAATAGGAAGAGGTATTGAACCTAGTTCTCCTTTTACTGCTCAGTAAGTAGAGAGCAGCTTCAGTGAAGTCATTACAATGAGGCTGATCTAAAGTTGATGTTAAGCATACGTTATTTATGATGTTTTCAGAAAACGGATAAGGATAATTCATGTATTATTCATATGATTTCATCCAGCCCAAATGTAACTGTTTGGATTTTTATGTGAAATAAACTCAGCCAAAGGTTAAACAAATGCACGGGCATCCCAAAGTGTTTCCTTCACTCTTTGCAGATGATATTCAAATACGTTTCTATGAAGAGGATGAGAATGGAGGTATGTGGGAAGGCTTTGGAGACTTTTCTCCTACAGATGTACATAGACAGGTAAGTAACAGCATTTGTCATTTGTTAGTGATTTTTGCATCACGGTAAACTAAGATTATACTGTAATGAGTAAATTAGGTGAAAGTATTTATATCCTGTACTACCCTCTTCTTTTGTTGGTTACTTCCTAATAATAACACAATCTTAACTGTTCTTTAAGGACATACGTTAGGTAACTAGGCAGGTTAGCAATACAGTGGGAGGCATCTGGGAGACAGATCCATTGCTTTAACAGGCACCAGTGTTAAATAGGGACAGGATCTATAGAAAGCTCACAGAGCTCCTCTGAACATGCTGAGAAAGCCACAGAATAGATGCTAAAAGATGAAGGAACAAACAATGCAGTACTTACGTAATGTGCTGACACTTTGCGGGGCGGTTCTGTCTTCTCCAAAAGGCTTTTAGGACTCGAACTCAGAAGTGCAACTGAAAAGTAAAGTGGAAGTTTATTGCCGTGGCAGCCTTTAGCTAGGAGCTTTTGCATCCCCAGCTGTGAACCAACTCCTACAAAATAATGCAAACATAAAAGCAACGTTGTCAAACCCCATGCTCCATGATGGATATGCTTATTGTTTCCTTTGCAGTTTGCTATTGTATTCAAAACACCCAAGTATCGAGATGTCAATATCACAAAGCCAGCATCTGTATTTGTGCAGCTGCGGCGGAAATCTGATCTAGAAACGAGTGAACCAAAGCCTTTTCTCTACTATCCAGAAATCAAAGGTAATTCATTAAGCCTGCCTTAAGTATTACTGGAAACAGAACCTGCAGGGTCCCAAGGAGTGCTTTTAATAAGATAGGACTTGTTGGATAAGGGTTTGGTTTGGTTTGTTTTGGGTTTTTTTGTAGTTGCTATTTTTTGCAAACAGGAATTAACCTCATTTGGTGCAGAGCTCATATGAAAAAGTTGTAGCTTTGTAATGGGTTTTTAGGGTTTTTGTTGGACTGGTAGGCAGTAAGTCTGTGAGTATGTTCCTAGTGAGGCTTACTCCCCATGTTTCCTATCTGCAGCCATGCCTGTCTGTACAGTAGGTGGCACTCTCTTCCTCTGAGTTTCTGCAAAATAATATCTGAGGACATTTTACTGTCAGTAATTTCAGATGGGATCTGGTGGAAACAGTACACATTTTGCGGTTCTCTCCTTTTACCATCACGCCTCACAACTGCACTGGTGTTACTGAATTTTCCAATTGCCTGTGCTAGTTCAATAAGCCCAAGATGCTTCCCTCTAAGAGCAGGGAAAGTGCTGTCTCAGCCTCTTCTGTTAAAGTGTTCCTCACGTAGCAGAATAGTTGGCATCAGAACTGCTTCCTAATTTGTTAGTGAAAGGAAGCTTAACAAGCAGCTCTGCGCCCTTTAAAGTCTGCATTGGAAATGGTTCATGTGAACGGCAGCAGCAGTCATGGGTTTAAACATCAGTAACATTACTGATATGGAAACTCTTGAGGCCCAGGTCAGAATTGGTGTTTAATTGTACTAAGACAATTATCCTACTGCTTAACAGTTTACCTGCCTATAGGTTACACTATGAAGTCCTAATCTTGAACATTTTCAGTGCCTGACTTAAAGCCATGTTGAAATCAATGCCCTGTGCATCAGTGGTAACGGACTGAGGACAGCTGAGCAGAGCGGGGCTGGTGGTTGGTGTCCAAGTGAATCTGCTCTTGTAATGCCTGTTACAATACAATGGCAGAAAGCACACGTTCACAGACTGCAAACTCAAATGGTTTGACAGCATTATGTCCTGCCCAGAAATAAACCAGAAATCTGTTCTGGTGGCTTTACTGGTAATTTAAGTAAGTAATAGCAGGAAAATGTCTTTTACCGTGTCTTGCCATCCTTACACAGCAGTTTAAAGGGCACTGTGGGTACCCTGCACTGTTGGAAATCAAAGTGACTTGTGATTCACTGACCGTTTGATAAGGGTCCATTTCTGAAGTAGGTTGCTTAGTAGAAGAGCCTGGGCTTGTATTCCCCAAAGGCAAATTTTCTTGAATAAGTCTGTGGTTCACAGCACTCCTACTGGTTTATGACTTGGCTTAGACATAGAAGCTTGTTGGGACCACTGACTTGCAGGACTCTTAAGCTGACCCCCTGAGACATCTCTGCACATCTCCCTCCCAGTCTGAATCCAAAGCACCTGATGTCATTGAAGGTACCATGAAGGCCCAAGCGGTGCTGTTGGTCGGGTTGGGGACTTGGCACCAGCTTGTTTCTCACAGGAATTCTCACCACTCTGTTACATACACAGTTGTTGTTATTTGGAGCTTAAGAGAGTTGACTCTTGTACAAAATACTCTGCATTTTCCACTATAAACCAGTAAACTTTAGTAATGCGCATCCTGCTCTGGGCATGGCCACCAGTGACTCCTTATCCCACCTATTGCTTCTAACCCAGATAAAGAAGAAGTGCAAAGGAAACGACAGAAGCTGATGCCAAACTTCTCTGACGGCTATGGTGGAGGCAGTGGTGCAGGAGGCGGTGGCATGTACGGAGGGGGAGGTAGCAGTGCTGGCTCTGGTAAGGCAGTGATTTTGGACAAAGAGGGGAAGGGGTTTTACTTAGAGAGCAGGACAGAAGTTTATTCTGATTTTTAAAATGTGCTAAGGATAAACCCTGACTCCCCTGTCTTTACACCAGTGTTACTCATTTCAGTCAAGCATCAAATTTTTTTTCTAAATATTTCATCAGCTTTTTCTTCCTACTTGGGTATAAGACTCCTGGTAGCATTTATTTTCTCTTTAATTTTTATTTTTTTTAGAGCAGGGGACAGAGCAGCACTTTTCAAATTGTTACTCATGTTGCTCCCAGCACACCTATAACATAACAGCAACCACAAAACTGTTGTCAGCAGAGATTAGGCATGGATGAAGTATAGAGGTAGGTTATGAAGTCTCAGTTGACTTCTGGATGAAGCATACTAAGGATACTACCTTTGTGTGGACTTGTGGATGTTGGGATAGAGAGTTTCACTAGCCAATCATTTGGAATTTCTTTGGATTTTTGAAGGGATGGGGAGAGTTCATCTTCAGCCTGAAAAATTAATTGGATAGAATAAAGAGGAAGGAATGTGGAAAACAAAATTCTAGTTCTTTTGGTTTAGTGTTCTTCCAAATGGTGTTTTCCTTGATTTAGGGTGTAATTGTATTAATTGTTGCTCCTTTTCCTTTCTTTAGGGTTCAGTTATCCTTCATATGGGTACTCTGCTTTTGCAGGGATGCATTTCCACCCTGGCACAACAAAGTCCAATGCTGGAATGAAACATGGTAACAGTAAAATGTTCTTGCAACAGTTGAATTGAGTTTGACCATCTTTAGTTTCTTCTACAGATGAGCTGAAGTGTCCTGCAGGTCTAGCTAAGCATGCTGGGGATGGCTGGGTTTCTTCCCTAGAACCAGTTTCTTCTCTAGAACCTCTGGCAGCAGAGGGGTTCATGTAGATTATACAGCTCTGCTTCTCTTCTATTCTCTCTAAGTCTACTGTAAAAGCTGTGTGCGTGTTTCTTTTCACTGCTAACTCCTGAGAAATAGTCACCAAAACCCCTCCACGTGCTGCTGCATTCAGTGTATGTTTTGAGCAGCAGCCCTTTCGCTTGCTTGAACGTGCTGACTACAGGTGACCCAAGGACTAGCCCAGAGGAAAGGTATCTCCCTTTGTTGCCACAGTCTGGTACTACACAGTAGCCAGGGAAAGAACATGAAAGTCAGTGGAAAAGATTAAGCTAATAAGGGCATTCTTGGCTTCCTAAAATAGGGAAGGCATTTCAAATCCACGTTGAATACTCTGTAGTCATATCCAAAGTCTGAGGGATGAATTTGCTGTCAGAAAAACGGAAGTAAATCCAAATAATTCTGCTAGATCTTCTGGCAATACCTCAGACTTGCATTCTTCTACCATGGATAGATACACCTGGTGTTATATATATATAAGTTTACCTTGAAAGCAGAGGCTGTCAAAAACATAACATCACTTTAGAGCGGGTTGTGTTGCTATGTCTGTCCGTGTGTGTTGGCACCCAGAGTATTCTGATTCATCAGTGTTTAATGATGACACCTATCTCAAAGTAAATTTTTGCATTGAGTTCTTAAGGGTTTGGTTTTGGCTGAGCTTTATCACTTGCATAAAAAAGCAACGGTATTGGATGCTAATGATGCTAATTGTTGTTTGAAGGGCTATCAAATAGCACAGATGAACAAGATGGGAAGAGCTCTGATAAACAAATTGGTAAATGGGACATAAAGCATGAGATGAAAATGGAAACTGTGGAGAGGAATGAGTGCAGAACCCAGGGTGACAAGGACAAGGACAAGGATGTTTCTTCCTGTAAAACTGAAGTAAACAAAGTAGATTGCAGGTGGCACGGTAAGTGAACGAGTGCGTGTGTTCAGGGTAGAACAAACTGCAGTATGAGCAAAGCTGGTGTATAAGGTCTGGAAACTCCATAAGCTATTGACTGCTTGGCTTTTTCAAAATACAGTAATGCCTCTTGGGGGAAACGGGATTTTGAAGGATATATTTTATGTGTGCTTGATATGGGAAACCAGAGAGGTTCAGCATCCAGCTTTTTGGTCTTTGGAAATGTCTGTAATGAGAAAAGACTGAATTGCTTAACACCCTTTACCCTGGGTATGTGTCCTGAACTTAACATCCATTTACTGTTATAATTTAGTGTTAAGAGGCAAATAGCAAATATAAATGTATCAGCCTGGGTGTGTAGTGCAGGAGCCATAGTGCAGTACTGGCTAGAACAATAAGCTTCATGGATAGCTGAGTAAGTCTTTGGCTTACAGAAATAATGTGTTCCTGTTCACTGGGGATACTCTTCTGACCCAGTCTAAATGCCTGGTTTTGTGTAGCTGGAAATCCTGGGTGTTCTCTCGCTACATGTGCTTTAAATGACAAAGTCTAGTTTACTTATTTGCTCTTAGTAATTTCTAACCTTACAAGGTTTTATAGAAACATGAAGAAACTGTTTGAAATACAGGCTGGTTTCAGATGATACTGCTTCCCAGAATGATGGCTGTGGTTTGAAAGTTCAACTGTTTCATTTTTCGTTAGTTTCTTGCTGATACAGAACCACAGAGGTATTGACAGAGCAGCTAGAGGGATGTTTTTTAACAACTGAGTTTCTTTCCTCCCCTTTCTCCCTTTTGCCTCCCCACCATAAGTTCTGCTTTTTGAAGTCTCAGTGGTTGTACCTTCTATAAATCTAAAAAAGTCCTCCATAACTTTTCTGTGATTTTCTGTTCAGTAGCTGGCAGGTCACTTAGGCTTCTCGTGCCTCAGTTTCCTCAAGTCCAAACTACTGAGAACTGCATGGGAGGATCTTTTAAGTGTTCTATGGACAAGACTCCTTTGATTTCACCTGTGGAAATCTAAGCAAATCCAAGTCCCTGCTCCTTTTGTCTCATTACCCACAAGTGTACATCAATGCGATTGATTTGGTGCCCTTCAAATGGAAGGTAGTTTTCAGGGTTTGACTGTTCTCAGGATTCCTGCTCCCTGAATACTCAGCAGGCACCTAGTTTTTCTTCCAAGGGACTCATTCCCTCTGTCTTTACTTCTTGGGAATAATTAGCAACCTGTCTCAGTGAATCACTGAATAATGCTTGGTGGTCTGCGCTTTGTATTTCTTTGGCAGCACAAATGCCTGTCAAAAGAAGGTGATGTTATGAGGAAGACAGATGAACTGATGAAGAGCAAACTTTTGTGTTGCAGATGGTCTGTTCTTGGAGAAGGCCATGCAGCTGGCCAAGCGTCACTGCAACGCTCTCTTTGATTATGCTGTAACTGGGGATGTGAAGATGCTGTTGGCCGTTCAGCGCCACCTCACTGTTGTCCAGGACGATAATGGAGACAAGTAAGTTGGTCTGTACTTTCTGGGTTGAAACTCATGGTTTTGATGGCAGAATGGTGTAGTGTGGTTGTCAGTCATGGACTGCAGCACTGCTCTAATCAAGCAAATATCCTTCTCCTTTGTGCTGTTTGGGAGGGGTACAGCTGCTATTTTAGACATTTTTGTTGCATTTGCAGAAAAGTCACTCGTGCCACAAAGTTCATTGATCTGGTACCTGTCAGAAAGTAATCTGGTCTTTGACCGTATGTTGAACCTGTTGTGAATTTGTTTGCCTTTTCTTACTTAGTCTTGACTGACCATGAAGTGCTGTTCTTGCATCGTGAGACACAGTTTGTGGAGATGCTTTGTGCTGGAGCAGAGTGCTCTCTCTGCTTTTTAGTCCACGCGAGTCCCTACGTTTTCACAGGACGCTGTTAGAGATCTACCAGGAGCTGTAGAAACAACAGCTGGAGGGTTCATGCAGCTTTTCTCTCGCTGTCTCCAGGTTTATCCCAGAGGATGGTATTTTGCTCTTGCTTACCTCTGTACTGTCCTTTTGTCTTCTAAGAGATTGCATGGAAGTTTGTGTCAGGCTTGGCTGCTAACATTTGCTTATCAATCCTTCGATAACATGGTTTGGTGTAGAAATCCATTTTATTTCTGTAAAGCTATGCAGATTCTGTAGGACTCAGAGTGAAATACAGTGAGGAACTAATGATGAGTGGTTAGTTAAAAGCATATTCAGTAGAAGTGGCTCTGAACACACGCAAAGATAATCTCTTGAATGAGCAAGTGACACTATCACATCCTCACTTTTTAGCTCACAGGCTCTGGGCAGGCCCTGTGCAATCACATTTCCTTAAATGGCAGTATTTTGTACAGTGGAAGCCATATAAACCTTAAGGTGGCCAGCCAGATGGAAAATTACAAGTGACTGAGACATGCTATCCCACTGCTCAATTACTCCGTGAGAGGCTACTACTTTCACTCAACTTTCAGTGAAAATAAGTCTCGGATTACTGATAAAGGACTGCAGAATCAGAGATAACTACTTTACTTGCTTTGCTTTCTGACTGGCTTTGAGGAAAGCAGAATGTGAACAAAGCAGGAGCAAGCAAAAAATCTCCTGGCACTTTGGACAATACAGCTTCTCTGTTTACCAAAACCCAACGCAGGGGGGGAAAGGAGTATTGTCCAAGTAGGACCCGTGTTTAAATAGCAATAAGGTGCCCTTCAGATTTAGACTTGCAGAGCATTTCAACAAAGTCAAAATACTTTACAGAATGATGGTAAACAGTTGTTTTCTTCCTCAGTCAGGTAGTTGCAAGTTGTTCAAGCTTGTGTTGCCCGGGATGGATTTTAGTCTGTGAGCATGTAATACATGTAAATTACTCTGCAGCTTTTTAACAAAACAAATGATTGGTGACTGTCTTCCAGCTCTCTTGCAGGGAGTTGTTCAAAACCCAAAACTCATAAATCATTTTCATTTCAATTATTAAAAATTATATGGCAAACACTACAAAATATTTGCTTAATCCTTTAAAGAAATGTTCCTGTCAACATTTTGGCTCATCTTCATCAAAATAGGATGTAGGGATTGAAAATGCCATTAATGCGACCCCGTGTTGTGTTTTATGGCTTTGAGAGGAAACAGGCTAAGCCGGGAATCGTGCGTGTTGACAGCAGGCACGGGGCAAGGCTGGCTGTTGCTGCACGTATGCCGCTAGCAGCGCTCTCCGGAGCCCGGCGGTACGAAGGCACTCTGCCTTCAGCCGCTGCTGAAACACGGCTTTTTTGGTGTAGGACTTTGGAAGAAGTGGAATTGACTGCCTGCCCTTTCATGGTCTAGTCAGCACGTCTGTACAGCATCAGATACAGTGGCAGGGTAAAACTAAAATACTCGCTACAGGAAAGAGAACTAAAGGCAGCAGAAGAGCAAATTTATTTCTGAAGTGAGATTTGGAAATAAAACATCAGCATGATAGAGCATAATAAGCAGCATCTACCAGAGAGCAGAGGAACAGCTCTTTTATGGTAGTGGTGGGACTGTTTGAACAGCACAGGAGAGGTGAAAGTGCCATGGTACTGCCTAGGGCACTGTCCAGACCAAATAAAACAGGTCCTTTGATGCTGAGTTTGCTTTAGAAAGAATTTTTTTCCCCTTTTTAAAAATAGCTTCTGGTTTCAAGTGTTCTTCATCTCAATTATAAGATGACTCTATGTCCTGAATGGTAAGGAGATTGTTTTTATTTTTCTGATGACAGTGTAGATCTGAGTACACTCAGGTATTTCTGGAGCAGCACGACAAACACACCCCATGCCCCGTGCTGAGATTGTCTGTCAGCAGCGATCTGCTAAAAAAGACAAGTCTAGAAGTTGGGCAACATCTGTTAAGGGAGAGCTTGGCAAGATATGTTTCAAAACAAAGGGCGTGACTTTGAAATGAGGTCTCAAGGGAAGGAGACAAATCGAGCTCTGTTGGAGAGAGGTGATGGGATTCACAACCTGCTTTTTTCCTGATGGTGTTCTGCAAGAACAGCTGCTCTGGCTGGTGGTGAGGGACCGGGCTCTGGAGGAGAGCCCAGGAAAAGCCATTGCATTAACCCAGTAGAAGTGGTGAAATGTCTTGCTTTCCAGAGTCCCCCGTGTCCCAGAAAAGGTTTTTTCTTTGGCATGACACCTCTGGCCTCTGTTGCAAGTCCTGTGGCTGTGAGTCACCCAGCCTGAGTCCTTAGTCATTTTTCTGTTTGAAAATAAGAAAAGGAAAACCCACAGATCTGGGGAAACCCCCAAGGGAAAATCTGCTTTGGTGGCAGAGGGGCCTGTGGAAATTCTGAAGGAAGGTTTTGACAGTGAGGTGTTCATGTAATGCATAATTCAAACCATGAAAAAACCCAAACAGCAAAGAATCTGGGGGTTTTAGGAAGTTGTGAAAGAATTGTTTTGTGCTACAAAGTTTGTATTTATTAGACTGGTAGTGAAGTTATGCTCGGGGCCAGCGAAAGCCATATACTGAGTCTGCTTTTGTGACTGAAGAGTTAACCCCAGTTACGGTCTAACTAGCTTTGGTTTAATGTTGGGATTCATTTTAGGTGCTGATATCCAGTGCTGAAATCATGACCTTTAATGGTCAAGTGTTCATATCAATTAGAATTCAATCAGATCTGCAGCAAAACCTTCACATTTTTATAAGGAATTTGAAAACAGTGTGAATTTGTTCATTTCTTTTGGTTTTTTTTCAGTGTCCTTCATTTAGCAATTATCCACCTTCATGCTGAGCTGGTGAAAACCCTCTTGGAAGTGATACCTGATTTCAGTTACGGTGACATCATTAACATGAGAAACGACCTTTATCAGGTGCGCAGTTGTGGTGGTAGAAGTGTGGCTGATTGTTCTGCCAGGAAAAAAAGAAATAGAGCAATTTACCTTCTGTCTTATTTTTCTTCTGTTTGTTGGAATGAGCCCAGATCAGACTGTAATGCAAACAAGTTTAGAAAGAAAATGAGGTACTGTAAGGTGGTGCAGGCAGCAGAGCAGGTTCTCACTGGTTTAGGTCATAACTCCCCTTGATGCTAACAGGAACATTTCCATGGGTTAACTGTAGAGCAGGCCAAAACCACGACATTCTGCAGTTCATGTCTTTGTTACTTGGGTTCTCTGTTATTAGAGCAGCCGTGTGGATTAGATTGTGCCAACTCTGGGCTCCTTTGACCTTTCTAACATAAGATAACTTGGGATCATGAGTCAGTTGCTGCGTCATCTGTAGGTGGGTGGAAGCTGTAACAAATGATGTCCTTCCTATAGCCCAGATGGTGTTTGTGCCCATCACATCAGCACCAAGGTTTCCCTTTCATTTCTGGATTCACATTACAGCAAAACAAACAAATGAAAAAAGAAAACCCATCCTCAAGTAGGAAAAGAGCACAGTTCTGTCTCCTCAACCCTGACAGGGTCTGAGCTTTTTGTATTGTAACTCAGACAGGCTTTAAAAAGCTGTGAAAATCTGCCTGGAAAAAAACCCTCTTTTCAACTGTGCACACCTTTCTGTTGTCCCAGAAGTAACCAGCTGGATGTTACGCGGCAGCACTCTGACATTGTGTCATTTCTTTTGCTGTGAACAGTACAAGCAGGTTTTTATTCTACACAGGTAGTCCCAGAGGGTTTATTTTGACCTTTTTTTTGTTCTCTTCTGAATGTCATTTTTATGTTAATATAAAGCAAGTTTGAAATGTGGAGGCTGATGAAGGTAAACAGAAGATTCTGAACTGAGTTTAGCCCTCTGTTTAACAGAAACAGGAAGTGAAGCTGTGTTCCACACAAGAAATAAATCTTTCACTGCCAGGACCTCTACAGCTATTCCTGCCTTCTACTTAAACCTTAAGCCAGTGGTGGGCGTGAATGCAGGCTCAGGCTAGAATTCTCCTTCTGTACAGATATTCTGAAAGCTGAATCGTACGTGTACCTTATAGATTCCATAGTTACCTGCATATGTGTTGACAAATGTATTAACCAGCCTGAGCTGCTTATACAGAGCTGGAATTTGTCTTTTTTTCCAGTCCTTTCTTAATACAAAGATAATGATACAGAGATGGAATCTTGTGCAGTTCTTTCTTTAGTGTTCGAAATGTGTTTTCCCAAAGCTCACTGGGATGTTACTGTTGAGATGCATACGTTTCTGAGCGCGTTCCAAGCGATGCTGTTAATGCAGTATACAATCACCCTTTGGAAATGCCTGAAACCTCTCTTTGCACAAGAATGGAGAAGGTGCAAATAGAGCCAGGTGGCAGGACAGGGGCTGTGTAGGTGCGCAGTCGTTCTGCGCTTTGGCAACGCACAGAACAGCAGGATTTTCCTCTGCGCGCTCCTTTTGAGGGGTAAGGAAATGCTAAGCTTGTGGCTCAAACCTCCCGGGCAGGAGCAAAACTAGAGCATAGTTCAGTGCTAAAGGCAGATTTGAGCAGGCCCTGGAGAGTGCGTGTGCTCCCTCTGTGGTATGAACTTGGCTATGGGGCAGCTGGAAGTAGGGTTACAGTGCCTGGGGGCACAGGGGTTGCCTCATTTCCCAAGTCCCTTGCACCGCAGAGCTCCAGTAGCCAGGTCAGTGCCCTGGCTTAGAGAGTAGGCAACATTTTTGTTCCTCCCAAAGTCCAACTGCTGACACGGGCAAGGCAGCTTTTATTTCCAGTAAGTAGAAACCCTGTTTGTAGTATGCAGAAAAAAAAAATCTGCACATATGCAAGCTTTTCATTTCTGTTAGCTTTGGAGTAACGTGTTCTGCTAAGAGCTCTTAGGGGTTGAAGAGATTTCTGTAGAAGTGATGTAGCTGTTGCTTATCTTCTCCTGGCTTCTGTTGTCACTTCTAGACCCCCTTGCACCTGGCAGTAATCACCAAGCAGGCAGAGGTAGTAGAAGACTTGCTGAAGGCTGGAGCAGATGTCAGCCTTCTGGATCGCCATGGTAATTCTGTCTTACATTTAGCTGCTGCTGAAGGAGACAACAAGATTTTGAGTCTACTCCTAAAGCATAAGAAGATACCTCCCCTGGTCGACCTTTCCAATGGTGAAGGTAAGGAAAGATAATGGCTGTATTTTACACTTGCCTACTGGACAAGCACACCTCAGTTCCTGCCAACACAGTGTTTCCTGCACAGGTAGATACAGACCTTGGAAACAGCATCTTTCCCCATTTTGCACGTGCTGTCCTGGGCTTTTCTATGCCTGCAGTCAAAGATGAGAGAAGGGGGCCGTGCAGGTTTACATAAAGATTGGTAATGGCCATGTGACACAGCATGGATCTGATTTTTTTTGTTACTGTATATTCTTTTTAATCTCACAAAACTTCAAGCACTTTGTTCCTCTGGAGAGATCTTATGCAACATGTTTAGTTTTTTTTTTTTTAAATCCCCCCTGGAAGAAAACATTTCCCTCTTTTCTCTAGTAAGTCCCCTCAAAAATAATTTCTGGACCAGAGTCGAGGTTTGTTTTGTTTTTTTTTTTAATCTGGTACTTTGTGACCATATAGAATTAGAGCCTATAAAATAGCCACAAAGACACGAATCTTCCATCTTTCAGTGGCACAGGTCATTTGAATCTAGTACTCTGCTATAGCAGGTTGTAAAATGTGTGACCCAAAACTGTCACTATGGGATTAAAAAAACTGTTATGTTCCTCAGAGAGAGGTATTTTTGTTTGGTTGTTTTTTGTTTGTTTTAAAATATAGCCTTGTATTATTCTCTCTTCGAGCTGGTGCAGGTGATCCTGAGGTGAGGGGGTTGTGTGACTTTACAGAAGGGTGATACTAAAATACACCAGTGACTCCCCAGACTGTTCTAGAAGAGATGTTCCGTAGTGGGTGGGGCCAGTGCAGGGTGCCTATGTGTTTAGTACCAAGATGAAGATTTTCTTTTTAAGGCTACTCTCCTTTGAGGCCAACAAATGATCCAAGGTGAGCACTTTAGTTCCTGCCTTCCATTCCACTTTGTAATCTGATGTTTTTAAATTATTTTTTTTGCCCTGCATGGCTTTCACTCACCCTCAGTAACAACACTAGTTCAGTTTTATGCACAAAGAACATTGTTATTAACACCATCTTTTAGTGTATAAGCAGGCAAAATAAGTCACTTCTGCTCAGATAATGACAGTAGCTGATATTACAATTGTCATGGATGCAGCCACTTCAAAACTCCTTACTTTTGACAGTTCTCTATTTTTTTCAAATATTAATGCACACGAGGGATGGGTTTTGTTTTGTGTAGGTCTCAGTGCAATTCACATGGTGGTGATGGCAAATAGCATGTCCTGCCTCAAACAGCTGATTGCTGCTGGAGTTAACATCAACGTTCAGGAACAAAAATCTGGACGAACTGCATTGCACTTGGCTGTTGAACAAGAGAACATCCCTTTGGCAGGCTGCCTTTTGCTTGAGGTAAGGGCACAATTTTTTTTCTCCAAGGTCTTTTCACTTGCGTATTTAAAAACTCTTAGAAATCCTTAAGTACTTCAGAGGAACAGAAGTAAGGGGGTGGTTTCCAGTTTGTCTTGATTACTTAAATTGATAGAATGGAAAAGTTACTGTTACTGTTATTCATTGTTACTTGTTCAGCACCGCTGCTGAACCTTTAGCCCCAGCTGAGGCATTTACAGACCTGACCGCATCCACCGTGTTTAATTTCCCTGCGCAACACTGGCAGCCAGTGAGCCTACCCGCCAAGGAATGAATTGTTTCATCTGTGTGAAGGGGGATGTGTATACAGATGTGCACGGAGAGTTGCGTAGATCTCTCCTTGTCTCATCTGACACCTTGATCGTAGTGTGCTGAACTACCCCCGCACAGCTGGCTGCGGTGGCTTCCTCCGTATCCCTGTACAGCTGTGCCCCCAGCCCCCCTGCTCTCCCCCAGACGGCTGCTTGCACCAGTTCAGACTCCAAACGTCGTGGGTAATAAATGGTGGAACTATTACATGGGATGGAAAGTGGCTTTAACTACCTGACCTCTGGGGGTTTACACGCTGTGCCTCCTGCTGTAACACTGGACGCACAACGTGCAGGCAGTTGTAGTTAATTTTTAATTCCTTCTTTTTGGACAACAGTTGGGAGTTTTTCTGCAGACAGGCGTGGAACAGTGCCTATCTGCACAGCAGCAGTATTTATGCAGACATGAGTCTCTGCATCTGTACTGTACAGATGAGTAGCACCTTTGTTTTTGTTGTTCAATAAAAACTTAGGGTGATGCAGATGTGGACAGCACTACATATGATGGGACAACTCCTCTTCACATAGCAGCTGGAAGGGGCTCTACAAAATTGGCAGCAGTTCTCAAAGCAGCAGGTATGAATATAAATATTTGCTGGAGTTTTCTTCCACGGTGACAATTTGGGTTAGAAGGCTGCAAGCAGAAAATAATGTGCCAGTGAACTTTAATGAGCAGAATAAATCAGATGTTAAAAGCAAAAGGTTTGGTTTTCCTCAAGTCTTACTTTTGGGTGCTCTTCAGCACCATCTAATGGCTAAAAAGCAAATCGTGTTAGTCAAGAAAGAAACCACTTTAGTGCTCCTTGAAGTTTTCTGACTATTTCTTTTGTAGTTTTTTTTTTTTATAGCTGAAGAAGCAGAGAAGAGACCTTGTTACATAGTTGGGATAAGTGTTGGACTATTTTAAAAACAAAAAAAATAGGTCACTGAAACAGGAGCTTGTTAGTGTCTCCTATTTCATATTGCTGTGGAAGAGTTAGTTTTGAATATTTATTGAAACACTTTTTCCAGTTCTATTTAGAGCTGATTTTTCTCCTTTGAAAGAGAAATCCAAGCCTCCCATTGCTCTGCTGCTGGGCTTGGTCCTATTAATAACACCCACATTTTCTCTGACACTATAAAAGAAAGCACCATTGCTTCATCACATGCAGACTACACTCTGCCAGTCAAGAGTGGGACTGGAAGTTAGTTGATGGGAGTGTGGCTTGGTCACTGGGCCCTAACACTCTCCTTGTCATTTTTTCCCCTCTTTATAAGGGGGGGCAGTGTTATACAGAGATGTAACAGCATTTAACTTCTGTTCATTAAAAAAAATATTTGCTCACTTAATATAAAATAGAACATGAGTAGCTAAATTAGATTTGTCACTCTGAATTTAGAATTCATATTTTAAATATTGTTGAAAAGCAACTTTGAAGCCTTTTCTTAGGAGGTTTTTTTGCACGTTTGTTTTCCAGGTGCAAATCCTCACATTGAGAACTTTGAGCCATTGTTTGACCTAGACGATGTAAAAGGTGATGAAGATGATGATGAAGGGATTGTTCGTGGAACGACACCACTGGATATGGCAGCCAACTGTGAGGTATGTGGGCTGGGCTTTTTCTTTTCTTTTTTCTTAATAGTAAATGACAGTTCAGCTCTCTTCAGCCAACTCCTTTCACTGCATCCACAGTTATGTCAGTGGTGACAAGTTATGAATTTGCCATCAAAAATAGAGCCACAGAACCCCCCCATGAACTATCACTGGGAGAAAGCTCCACTTAACAGACTAATTGTACAGAACCGGAGCGACCAGACATGTGAGACAGTTGCATTACAGTCTTCAGTACAGAAAAGTATTTAGCATGTGTTAACCCATAGCTTGTGATAGCCCATAACTCAGAGTCACTCTCTAGTGGGTTTCTTTGCTGCACGTTCTTTAGAATTGCAGACTCTATGTGTAGGGAACATACACATGTGTGTCCTACCCAAACAGTGATTAGGCTGCACCATCCATCCTTTGTGCATTTGGTTTGGTGTGAGTGTACAGTACAAAGCAGTCAGCTTCTCTAATCCCGGGGAGCTGGGGGCAGTACTAGCCTTAAGTGAAAATCTAACCTAAGCTTTGTTTGAAATTACTAGTTGCAGACAGGCAATAACTCCTCGGCCACTGCTCCTGTCCCTTACTGCAAAGACTTTCTCTGTATCTTAAAAACAGTTGCCAGATGGCATAGCAAAAGGCAATGGGAGATGAACTTCTGAAGATTTCTCCCTCAAGCTTTGCACAGGTCTTCTAGTCCTATTGATCCTGGGACAGAAGAAATTGCCCATTTACAGATGGAATGAGGGCTTTGTACAATAGTACTGAGGCTCATCAAGATAATGGACACTAACCAGGTTTCTGCTAGATACTGACTTTGATGTGTTCTCTTAGGTGTATGACATACTAAATGGCAAACCCTATGAGTCACCAGTGGTTTCAGAGGACTTACTGACACAAGGTAACATCTACAAAGAAGATTTGATAATATCCCTTTATAACTGAGTACTGACAGCGTACGTGCAGAAGACATTGCCCTGCAATAGCTTGTAACAGAAATGGGGAGGGAGGAGAGGTCCCCACCCACCCACCCACTCATAGCATGCTCCCATGAAGAGGTGGGTCACAAGGGCACAAAGAGGTATGGGTTTGATATTACAGCAATACATTAGTAAACACTGGGACTGACAGACACTAAAATACTCTTTAATTTGGCTTTGTTTCTGCTTAGAAATTAACTGATGCGTGATTTGGATATGTAATGAACTAACATATTTCTCTGTTCCCCAGGACGTTTGAGACAGCTGAATGAAAGTTCCAAGATGCAGCTTTACAAACTATTGGAATTGCCCGATCCAAACAAAAACTGGTCCACACTAGCACAAAAACTGGGTCTTGGCATACTTAACAATGCGTTCAGGTTGAGCCCTTCCCCATCGAAAACTCTGCTAGATAACTACGAGGTGAGGTGCTTGTAAAAAGTTATAAAAAACACTCACACATGTAGAGAATGTTGTCCTGCAAAGCGCAGCCCTTTGGTTTTGCCCAGCCTGGATGATGGTGAATGTCTGGTGTCTTCTCTCTCAGGTTTCTGGTGGTACAGTTCAAGAGCTGATCACTGCTTTGAGAGAGATGGATCACACAGAAGCTATTGAAATCATTCAGAAAGCACTATCCAGCTCACAAAGCCCGTCTCCCCCAGAGGACAACCCAGCAAAAGCTGTTTCATCATCATCACCACCACCCACCTTTGCAAATGGAGAGACAGGTAAAATTAACAGCAAAACTTCAGGAGCTTTATTTAAGGTATTTTTTCACTTCCCCCCCCTCCCCCCCCCCCCCCCCCCCCCCCCCCCACCCTCCCTTCCTCATACCCTTTGTACTTCCTCTTC